>QXVZ01027701.1:0-32766 GCA_008931825.1 Phallusia fumigata
TTTCGTTTCAGGCGACTGTGTTGTTTCTGGCTGGAGAGAATGGGACGTTTGTGAACTCGGCTGCAACGCAACCTCTCCTTCGACTTGGATGGGAAGCGTTGGATCAGAGTTGGTGCACGAAGGAGAGTTGTACGGATAAACTGAAATGCGACAGTTTCTGATTAAACAACGGAGCGTTCGTTCATGCCAATGCAAGAAAAGCAGTTCGTTTCAAGGTGAGTCACATTATGAAATTTCCAACAACAAATATGTTCAGTGCATACCACTAAGCTTTTGTTGCTAAAATTAGTTAAAAGGACTGTGTGGCTAATTTTAAATTTGTTAGGTTATTAATAATAATAAACTTTAATTGCATTTAATTTAATTTTGCATATGCTCGCAGAACACATAAAATTTACCAGTTGATTTGGACATTTAAAGTTAAATACGTGTAAGTTTGACCAAGTATTAAAAAATTAATTAGGTATGAAGTTTTAAACAAGTGTCATCTCAGATTTTTGTAAAAATCCGTTTCCATCATCACATGAATTTACAACAGTGGAAGCAACATACAAAAGTCAACGTGTCGTCAGGAACAACTGCTAAATGTAAGTAAATTTCAATTTATTAAAGGCGGGTGTTAGGCAGAATACAACGCTAAACAAATTGTCAAAGCCAAATCAGTTTTGTGCACGTTGTTATAAGGTCCATATGTGCAGTTTGTAAAGAAGCAAATAGTGCAGGTTCACTGGAGCTTTGTTTAGGAGGTCGATATAGTGAGCCAGGTGTTGGTTTTTTATGTTGATTTGCATGTTGCACTTATACTAATTTGCATGTTGTGTGTGTTTCGTTGGACTTTTTGGTTGTCAGCATCGACAAAAGTGTCCACATTAAAATGTTAACGAAATTCCCAAGCATAATCGCGGCTTTATTACTCGAGCTTGAATGCTGTGTTGTAGTTTTGTTGCAGATATCTGTTCAACACCTTTCCAAAATACCAAGTGGATTGCAAAACATGCAGCAGCAAGAGCTATGGAGGTATCCGGTAGATGAACGTTGTTCGGAGCATTGCACAGCAAATGTAAGCAAACAACCATAAGATATGTTTATGTTAAGTGTGTTATTAAATCTGCGTTTTGCTGTTTGTGTAGGCAAGTATTACGGTGACTAGGAAAGAAACAATAGGGTCAACGAATCAGACAACCTCGTTTACGCAGTTAGGTTTAAATCAATTTTTTTTTGTACAACTAATTAAATGTAATTAAAATATTTGTCTTTACTGTACAACAAAATAAAACCTAGTACGGAGGTGGTACAGAGTGCACGATCACCGCCCCTTTTACGCCAACTACAGCGATTGTGTAAAACATATTTTATAAGTTTGCGTCAATGATACGTTGGTATTTCTGCCTTACGTTTTTTTTAAACTTTACTAGCACTGTTCACTGGAGATCATCACTGCTTGTGGGACAACTGGGATTTGAGATTGACAGCTGATTGTAACATTCTGTGCTCAAAAGGTGAGTTGGGCACATTATCTGTAAACTAGTGTGAGCTAAAGCAAAAATAAAGTTCTTTGATCGATTGGTTTAACAAAATTTGTTTGATGAAGGCCAAACAGGGTGCACACTGTTTCGCCTTCGCGATACGCGTTTGCGAAATAGTTTGCAATAGGCGGTCCATAAAGGTAATTTTGCATTTTGCATGCTTCTTGAACTTACCGCTGGCAAGGTGAACTCTAAGCGAACGGGATTGGAGGACAATTCTCGATTGGGCGAAGGTAAAGCAGTCAGCGGATGATTTCTTCATCCAGGTGTTTCCATTTTTAATTTGGTCATTGCCCTATAAAGTTTTTGCACACCATGAAGTTGCTTGCGTTATAAATACTTTTTTATTCCGCGTATGTTTATTTATTATGTTCCGCTAACTGCCGTTGTTTTTTTTTGGTATTTTGGAATGAAAATCTACTTTTTCTTTATGCCTACTGGAAGTCTACACGTAATATTAGGCTTGATTGCTCGAACTTGCTTTGTTATTAATTTTTGTGTTAAGTATTGTTAAATAACATGTATTGGATCGGAAGAGAACCTAACATATTATATTCAAATAAATAAGCAGTTTTTAACAATGTCGGTACATTTACAATAGATTTGTATTCTGTTATTATTGTTGCAGATTTTCTTCAATCCTTTTGGAACTAATGGAGCAAAAATTACATTCCGACACGTATACAAGACATGTCAAGTAAATCGGAATCAACGTTTTCGGTAAATCTCTTATGGGGTGTAGGCCTACTTATAATGAGAACTTTTTGGGACAGTGTATGTTTTGTACGAGTCATGAACAGATTCGTGTTTAGTGTTCCAATGCTGCTAATTTGTTTGTTGAAAAAGAAACGGAAGCGGAGTAAGCGTGTTTTTGAGAGAGAATCCTGGTGGAGAGGTTCGTGGAAGATATTCTCGCTTATTTCCACGAACGTTTCAAATGTATTCTGTTTTGCTTTGTTGGCTTTGTCAACACGTTGGCTTTGTCAACACGTTAATAGATGACTTAGTTTGTGCGTAGATGGAACGTTACATTGTGTGAGGTTAGAAATGTCAGTTATAACTAAACGTGCAGTAAAATTAAAGACAATGCTAACCAAGCATACATCGGACAATGTACAACGAATTCGCTACAAATACAACGATTTTTAATCTTACTAATTTTGTTGCAGATTTTTGTCAAAATCTGTTTCCATCATCACTTGAATTTACAACAGTAGAAGCAACATATAAGTCAACGTGTCTTCAGGAACAACTGCTAAATGTAAGTAAATTTCCAATTGTTAAAGGCGGGGCAGAAATAGGCAGAATACAACGCTAAACAAATTGTCAAAGCCAAATCAGTTTTGTGCACGTTGGTAAAAGGTCCATATGTGCAGTTTGTAAAGAAGCAAATAGTGCAGGCTCACTGGAACTTTGTTTAGGAGGTCGATATAGTGAGCCAGGTGTTGGTTTTTTACATCGATTTGCATGTTGCACTTACTAATTTGCATGTTGCATGTGTTTCGTTGCACTTTTTGGTTGCCAGCATCGACAAAAGTGTCCACATTAAAATGTTAACGAAATTCCCAAGCATAATCGCGGCTTTATTACTCGAACTTGAATGCTGTGTTGTTAGTTTTGTTGCAGATGCCTGTCTAACACCTTTCCGAAATACCAAGTGGATTGCAAAACATGCAGCAGCAAGAGCAATGGAGGTATTCGGTACATGAACGTTGTTCGGAACATTGCAAACCAAATGTAAGCAAACAACCATAAGATATGTTTATGTTAAGTGTGTTATTAAATCTGCGTTTTGCTGTTTGTGTAGGCAAGTATTACGGTGACTAGGAAGGAAACAATAGGGTCAACGAATCAGACAACCTCGTTTACGCAGTTAGGTTTAAATCAATTTTTTTTTTGTACAACTAATTAAATGTAATTAAAATATTTGTCTTTACTGTACAACAAAATAAATCTAGTGCACGCTGATCGCCCCTCGTACGCCAACTGCATCGATTGTCTTAAACACATTTTATAAGTTTGTGTCAATAATACATTGTTATTTCTGCCCTAATTTTTTTTTTAAACTTTGACTTGTGCTGTTTATAGGAGATCATCACTGTTTGTAGGACAACTGGGATTTGAGATTGACAGCTGATTGAAACATTCAGTGATCAAAAGGTGAGTTGGGCACATTGCCTGTGAACGTTTTTGTGAACGAAACAAAGTTCTAGGATGAATTGGTTTAACTAAATTTATTTAATAGAGGCCAAACAGGGTGCACACTGTTTGGCCTNTGTTTGATGAAGGCCAAACAGGGTGCACACTGTTTCGCCTTCGCGATACGCGTTTGCGAAATAGTTTGCAATAGGCGGTCCATAAAGGTAATTTTGCATTTTGCATGCTTCTTGAACTTACCGCTGGCAAGGTGAACTCTAAGCGAACGGGATTGGAGGACAATTCTCGATTGGGCGAAGGTAAAGCAGTCAGCGGATGATTTCTTCATCCAGGTATTTCCATTTTTTAATTTGGTCATTGCTCTTTAATTTGGTCAAATTAATACTTTTTTATTCCGCGTATGTTTATTTATCATGTTCCACGAACTTTGGAATGAAAATATACTTTTTCTTTATGCCTACAGAAAATTCTACCCGTAATGTTAAACCTAATTGCTCGAACTTAAATATTTTGTTGTCAGTTTTTGTGGTAATTGTGTTTAAATTCTGCTTATCTTTTTTGTGTAGGCAAGTTGTACTGTGACAAGGAAAGAAACAAAAAGTGAAACAGTTACAATCAAACAAACGTTATTTCCATAGATAAGTTCAAATCAATTTCTTTGTGTGTAGCTAATTAAGCGTAGGTAAAACTATCGTCTATTTAACGAAATAAACTTAATACGGAGGAGGTACAGAGTGCACGCTGACCACCCCCTGTACGCCAATTGCATTGAATGTCCTATAAAAGTAATTTAAAAAAAAAAAATATGCATCGCTAATAATGTTATAATTTTCGCTTTCTTATTTCTGCTCTTTTTTTGTTTAGAAACTTCGACCGACACAAGAGACAATCACTGCTTGCAGGACTACTGGGATTAGAAACGGAATGAAACGATTTCGTGTTCAGCAGGTGCGTCGAGCACTTTAACATGCATTTAAAACACAGAAAAGCGTTCAGACAAAATTCCACTTAGTGGAGAATTCACCCCCAGTTGATAACCCCCGTTATATGATCAATTGGTCAAACAAAATTTAATCGGTTAGGGCTAACAGGGTGCACACTGTTTTGCCCTTGCGATATGCTTTTGTGAAATGATTTCCAAAAGTGGGTGTATGGAGATGATTTTGTATTTTTCTGCCTGGGGTATGTTTTTGTTTCAGAAACTTCCCGAACATACCGCTGAGAAGTTGAATTCTTGGGAACTGACATTGGAGGAGAATTATTCATTCTTTGTTTAGTCAATCTCCTGTTCGCGATTGGGAGGAGGTCAAGCAGTCAGCGGATAATTTCATCATCCAGGTATTTCCAATTTTCCACATAAATTTTTTTCTCATTTTCTGGAACTTGAATGCTGTGTTGTTAGTTTTGTTGCAGATGTCTGTTCAACACCTTTCCAAAATATCAAATGGATTGCAAAACCTGCAGCAGCAAGTAAAGGAGGTATCCGATACATAAACGTTATTCGAAGCATCGCACACCAAATGTAAGTAAACAACTCTAGAACACGTGTGTGTTTGAATTTTGCTCGTCATTGCTCTTGTAGACAAGTAATACTGCGACGAAGAAAGAAATTCCTTTTGTGTAAACAACTGAACATAAACTTTAATACGGAGGTGAAACAAAGTGCTCGCTGACCGCCCCTTGTACGCCGATTGCGTTACGAACAGAGTTCTGCGGTTTTTTCCTTAGAACTTTCGACCAGAACTGGCATAAGAGACCATCACTGCTTGTAGGAATACTGGGATTAAAAAGACAACTGATTATAATAGGTAAGTCGAGCATACTGCCTGTGAACGATTGTAAGCTTAATTTAAAGGTAATATTCGAGAGGAGTGGTTTTCATACCTTTTAATTACATGACCGCTTTAAACCATAATCGCAGCTCAAATTCCCCGGAAAATATAGTTTTTTAATTATTCATTCAACAAAAAGAACTTGCAGACATTTAAAACAACAAAATTGAACAAAATTTTCCCCAGTGGTGAATTCACACAGGGTTAAGAATTCCTGTTCTAGGATCAATTGTTTAAACAAATGTTTTATGATGAAGGCTAAACAGGGTGCACACTGTTTCGCCTTCACGATATGCTTTTGCAAAATGATTTGCAATAGGTAGTGTATAGAGTTGATGTTGCATTTTTCTGTCTGTGCAATGATTTTGTTTCAGGAACGTCTTGAACTGACCGCCGAGAAGGTGAAGAAGGTGAACTTTCTTCGTATGGTCAATCTCCTGTTCACGATTGGGCGGAAGTCAAGTAACCAGTGGATAATTTCTTTATCCAGTTATTTCCAATTTCCCACTTCGGACATTGCTCTTGGAAGTTTAAGAAAAGCAGTTTGTTGCAAGGTGAGTCACTTTATAACATTTCCACCAAATTTAGTTAAAAGGACTTTGTAGCTAATTTTAAATTCGCAAGGATATCTTCATTCGCATTTAATTTTATTTTTGCATATGCTCACAGAACAAATAAAACTTCAAAGTTAAATAAGTGTAAGTTTGACGAAATATTAAGGTGAGTCACATTATAATATTTCCACCATATTTAGTTAAAAGGAATTTAAATTCGCAAGGATATCTTCATTCGCATTAAATTTTTATTTTTGCACATGTGCACAGAACAAATAAAACTAAAAGTTAAATACGTGAAAGTTTGACCAAATATTAAAATATTTTAGATTGGATTTGAACGAGGTCAACAATCCGCTGTTAACGCGAAAAAGTTGATCAAAGACTTTAATTCGTGATAAAAATGCTGATGTCGGTCGATTTTTTCTTTTGGTTTAAACACGTGTCGTCTCAGAAATACAAAAACTTTTTCCAGCTTCCGGCAAGCACTGCGGCGTTACAAACTACACCACGTCACAAAAATTCGAGCGCTTTGCCTCTCGCTACTAATCAACCGACTATCCAAAGCGCAACTTACTGATTGGTTCAATGAAGTCACCCGTTGGACATTTTAAGAGCGCTTTTGTGACGTTGCAACAGCCAGCGTTTTGATTGGTCGAAAAAAAAAGGAAAAAGGGAACCCACGGAGGTTTGCGTGGCAACGTGTCATTCTTGTTTTGTTAGCGGCGTCGATGGGACGTTGTAATGGAAACGACTCCCAAGCGGAAATATACAGGTAAAGTAATTGTAAATGAACTTCTTTGCTATAGGTTTTAATGCACAGGTACACACTAGTTTGCTTGTGGATCAATACCAGTGTGTTATTTGTAGTACGTTTAGGTAACTTACCAAATGCACGCTACTGCTGTTGGAATATTTTGTTTCTGGTTCTCGTGTGGCTTCTGATCAATGCTGGGATACGATCCGCTGACTGCTCGATCGATGCCCGGACATTTAAATTAAAGAAACGTAGTTAAAGAAGTTTACGTAAATCAGGCAAGTAAAACTTAAATGCAATGTAAGTCTAACTTAACGATTGTCTGTTACATTGTGTTGGATTTTGTGACAAGCATGTGAAGACAGAATAATGTGCACTTATCCTGTCTTCACATCTTGACATATTGAAATTTTAGATCACACATGACGCAGAATTCCTTGTACCTAGGGCGCAATGTTTTGATAAGGCTCAATGTTTTGTATGTTTTAAACGTAACTAGGTTATGTATCGCGTTGAAGTTCCTGAACTGCTTCTGACGAAAATAAGTTTTTAGAGGTGACATGCTTTAATTATTTATTCATTTATTTAGAGAATTGTATGGGATAGTATATTTTTAATAAGAGTTATGAACAGATTCATGTTTAGTGTTCCAATGCTTCTAATTTGCAGATTTTTGTCCGAATCCGTTTCAAACACCGCATGGATTTTGACGTAAATTCACAACAGAGGAAGCAAGATACAAGTCAACGTGTCCACAGGAACCAACTGCTCAATGTAAGTAAACTAACAATTATTGTAGTCGAGCTAGTCTGAATACAACGCAAAACAAGTTGTAAAACCAACACAGTATTGTACACGTTAAAATATCTATGTGCAGTTTGTAAAGAAGCAAATAATAAAGTCTGACAGGAGATCTTTTAAGTGGTCGATATAAACTTACATAACAAAATTTTAGTGAACACTTTCCTGATGCTGCTCCGAATAGTGAGCTCGGTGTTGATTTTGTGTAATGAGTTGCATGTTGCACTTACTAATTTGCATGTTACGTGTGTTTCGTGTTACTGTTTTGTTGTCAGCATCGGAAGAAGTGTCACCATCAAAATGCAAACGAATTCTCTAAGCATGGGTTTAGTTTTGGGAGTAAGCCCAGTTCTTCGAACTTAAGCTAAAAAGTCATTCCATGATTTTTTATTAATAGCTTTAAACATGTTTGCTACATTCAAATGCAAATCCTCCACTTAACATCAGGCTTAATTACTCGAACTTAAAAACTTTGTTGTTAGTTTTGTTCCAGATATCTGTCCAACACCTTTGCGAAATATCAGATGGATTGCAAAACCTGCAGCAACAAAAGCAATGGGGAATGCGGTACATAAAAGTTCCAAATGTAAGAAAACAATCGCGTTTAAATTATGCTTATCATTGTTTTTGTTAACGAGCTTTACTACGGAGATGAAAGAAAACAAAAGTAGTAGGAATCTAACACACGGCAAATTAAGTTTAAATCAATTCTTTTTGGGTAACAAATAGAGCGTAATTAAATTTTTGTTTATACATGGTAATGAACTTAATACAGAGGTGGTACATAGTGCACACTGACCTCCCTTAGTAACGCCAATTGTATTAATTGTCCTAAAACTAGCAGCGTTCAATTTCTCGCTTTGTTATTTATGCTTTTTTTTTCTTCAGAACCTTCGACCAGCTCTAATCACAGTAAACAATCACTGCTTGAAGGACAACTGGGATTTGAGATTGACAGCTGATTGTTACAGTCCGTGCTCAAAAGGCGAGTCGGACACATTACTTGTCAACGATTGGTAAGCTGAAGGAGAAATGAATTTCTAGGATCTATTGGTTGAACAAAAGTTGTTTGAAGGCTAACCAGGGTGCACACTGTTTCGCCTTCTCGAAATGATTTGCAATAGGCGCTGTGTGGAGATGATTTTACACTTTTCTGTCTGGTGTGTTTTTATTTCAGGAACTTCTTGAACTCACAGCTGACAAAGTGAACTCATGGTGAACGGAATTGGAGGAGAATTCTTCTTTCTTGGAATGGTCTACCTGCAATTCACAATTATGCAGAGTTTAAGCTGTCAGCGGGTGATAACTGTTTCTTGTTATCATTGTTTTTGTAGGCAAGTTAAGTAACTAATTCAACGTAAAGTTGCGTGTAACGCTGACCGCCCCTTCTAAGCCAATCGCAAAAAAATGTCCTAAACCTTTTTTTTTCATAACTTTGCGTTACAGAGTTCTATTTCGCACTTTGTTATTTCTGCATTTTTTCTTTTCAGAACTTTCGAATAGCGCTGGCCAAGGAAGACCATCAATGCTTGTAGTACTACTGGGGTTTGAAAAGGACAGCTGTATAAAACGATTCGGTGCTCAGCAGGTGAGTCGAGAACATTACCTGTAAACGATTGTAAGTTTAAGTTAAAGATTATGTTCTAGGAAAGTGGTTTTTAACGTGGAAAGTGACTTGCAACTACAAAATTCACAGGATCGGGATCAATTGTCTAAACCAGGCCAAACAGGGGTGCACACTGTTTCGATATGCTTTTGCGAAATGGTTTGTTATAGGCGGTGTGTAGATATGATATCGTATTTTTCTGTCGGTGGTATGTTTTCATTTCAGCAACTTCTTGAACTTACCTCTGACAAGCGTAATTCTCGGCAACTAGAATTGGAGGAAAGGTCTTCTTTCTTCGTATGGTTAATCCCCTTCACGATTGGGCGAAGGTCAAGCAGCCAGCGGATAATTTCTTCAACCAGGTATTTCCATTTTTACACTTCGGACATTTTTCTGTAAACTTTGCGCGAGCAATTTTGTAAATACTGCGTCACTATACTTTTTAAAATCCACCTATTTACCGAACAAAATATAATTGGATGTTTTTATTGGTTGTTGACTTGTGAAGATCAACGTGGGTGCACACATGTTGATCTTCGTAACTGCTTAGTACTAGAAATTTGCTCATATAATACGAATGTTTATGATGTTTTACTAACTGCGTTGTAAGTTTTTTATAGTTTATTTTAGGAGTGATAGTGTTACTTTTCCTTGAGTATAGGAAATCCTACACATAATATTAGGCCTAATTGCTCCAACTTAAATGCGTGGTGTTGTTAGTTTTGTTGCAGATGTCTGTTCAACACCTTGACGAAATATCAGATGGATTGCGAAACCTGCAGCAGCAAAAGCAGTGGAGGAATCCGATACATGAATGTTCTTGTAAGCATCGCACACCAAATGTAAGCAAACAATCGTAAAACACTTTGACGTTAAATGTGTGTCTAAATCCTGTTCATCATTGTTTTCGTAGGCCAGTATTAATGCGAAGAAGTAAGAAACAAACAGGGGATTACGAATCAGACAAACGGCATTCACATAGTTAAGTTTAAATCAATTTACTTGTAATTATAATAAACGTAATTTAAATATAAACGTAAATAATTTAAATATAATAAACGCAAGTGTAATTAATAAACGTAATTTAAATTGAACGATAAACTGAATACAGAGGTGGTATAGAGTGCACGCTGACCGCCTCTTGTGTGCCAATTGCATTGATTGTCCTAAACACTTTTTTCATAACTTTGCGAACAGTTACTAACAGACTTCTGTATCTCGCTTTTTGTGTATTTTTTTCAGAACTTTTGACTAGCGCTGGCGACAAGAGACAGTCGGACAACTGGGATTTAAAAAAGGCCGGCTGATTGAAACGATCTAATGCTTAACAGGTGAGTCGTGCACATCACCTGTAAACGATTGTAAGCTTAAGTAAAAGATAATATTCCAGGAGAGTGGTTCTAACTTTATTACATGGACCCTTCCAACTTTAGTTTGTTAATACATTTTCATTAAGCTCTTACAATTGATAAATTTGTTCTACTCTTATATTCATTTCAGTCGGTCGTATGTTTTTGTGGAGGAAAAGTCTCCTGTTGTCGTGTGGCCAATCTTCAGTTCAAAATTGGGCGATGGTTAAGCAGCCAGCGGATAATTTCATTATCCAGGTATTCTTATTTTTACACTTCGTGCTCTATGAAGTTTGTGCAAACAATGAAGGAGACATTTGTAATTTTTTGTGTATTTTTACGTTGATTTTTAATTTTAGAACGTTAGTGAGGAGACCATTTCTGGCTGTCAGATTGGATCGTCGTCTCACAACGTTTCATGCTCCAGGTAATTAACTGTACTCCAGAATATTTTCAGTTTCAACTTATCCGAGAAACAATTATTTACACAATTTGACTGGTGAAGGCTAACCAGGGTGCACACTGTTTAATCTTCGCCGTATGATTTTTGATTGCGGTTGTATTTTTTACATAATTTGTAAGTTGTAAGTTGATTTGTAAGAGATGATTTTGCATTTTCTGTCTTTGGTATGTTTTTCTTTCAGAAACTCTGGTCTTACTGCTGCCGAGGGAAGTTTGAATTATGGGATGAGAGAATTCCTGTCAGTAAGATTCCAGGAAATAACAACTCCAAGTGGTTGAATTCTCCAGGTAACTAACTGTAGTGAAGGCACGTTACTATTTTGAACAATCAGTTACAACACAATTTGATTGATGAAGGCTAACCAGGGTGCACACTGCTTAGCTTCTGTAACATAGTTTTACGATATGTTTTGTGGGTGTTAACATTTCTGTCTCTCTTGTGTGTTTTTGTTTTGTTTCAGGGACGAATTGGATCGCCCAGTGATAATTGAACCTGCGGCAGCAAAAGCAGCGGAGGAATTCGGTTGATTTGGATCCATGTGATTCGAAGCATCACGTGGTTAATGTAAGTAAACGAACGCCAAGGTATGATCATGTGCTCCCTTAATATCGTTTTTATTCCTAATCTGGCTAGTAAGATGTATTGTGACGATGATGGAAAGAGAAGTAACCGGCATTTTCAGAGGTTACTTGAAGTTAGCGTAAATAACAGCGATTCATATTTTTGTTGACATTTCTGCATTATCTTTCAGAACGTTGCAAAACACGACTTCGCCGGAGATCCTTGCTGCTTGTAGGACTGCAAACGGTTTAATGCTCAACAGGTAATTAACTATCTGCAGTCATGCACGTTAAATTTCATTTACAAATACAAGCAAAGAATTAAAAACAAAATTAGTTGCCTGAAAGCTAACCAGGGTGCACACTGTTCAGCCTTCAGCATAATTTAGCGATATGGTTTGCAATGTTCATAGAGACCAAATTTACATGTTTCTGTCTCTGGTATGTTTTTGTTTCAGAAACATTAATCAAGTTTGGATTTGACAGGAGACCTCTTTCTTCGTATGGAAGATGTTCGTTTTAAACGTCCGGAACATCTTGCTAGATATTTATGGCTACGTAGCGAAATTAAGTAACGGGGGTGGTTTAGAGGGCACGCTTGACCGCCTCTGTTTTTTAATTTAATTTCGATACTTGTGCGTAATTAAATGCGATTCAATTCCTCACATTGACAGTTATACATATCAGAACGTCATAGAGGGGACATTTCGCCCATTTCACTTTTGGCTGTGAGATTGGATCGGCATTTCGACCTCCAGTTAAGTGTTGTTAATCACATTTTCGATGTGATTTGCAAGTGTTTAGAGAGGATTTTTGCATTTTCTGTCTCTGGTATATTTTTGTTTCAGATGTTTCGGTCTTACCGCTGTCGAGGGAAATCAGAATTTGGAAGGAGATCATTCTTGTTGTACGATTGTTGGGATCGCTTACTGCAAAAGTTTAATGCCCCATAGGAAAATAACTATCTGTTTTACGACAAATTTCGTATTAAAACCTTCGTTGGTGAAGGCTAACCAGGGTGCACACTGTTTAGCTGTTAAAGGAAAATTTTGCGATGATGTGATTTGCAAGTGTATAGAGGTAAATTTGCACTTTTTGTCTCTGGTATGTTTTTGTTTCAGGAACTTCGAGGTAAAACCTGAATTTGGGAGGAGCCAATTTTTGGTTGTACGACTTCTTGGATCGCCAACTTTGAAGGTTTAATGCTTTGGGTAATTTTTTTTTCGCAGCTTGACCATGCACATTTTGTCATGAAGTGTTTGATGAATTACGTTCACAGTTTTTTTTCACATTTATGTTTCAGAACGTTAGAAAGGAGACTATTTCTGGATTTCTGGCTGTGAGATTGGATCGTCGACCCACAAGCTCCAGGTAATTGTTCAGAACATTTTCAGTTTAAACTTATCCGAGAAACAATTAGTTAGTTCCACAATTTGACTGGTGAAGGATAACCAGGGTGCACTGTTCCGGGTGCAGCAGGTTTGGCCAACCGTTTAATAATTCGAAAATGTGATGGAAAGTTTAATCTTCTCTGTATAATTTTTGATTGCAGTTGTATTTTTTATATGATTAGTAAGTTGTAAGTTGATTTGTAAGACATGATTTTGCATTTTCTGTCTTTGGTATGTTTTTATTTCAGAAACTCTGGTCCTACTGCTGCCAAAGCAAAATCGGAATATGGGATCAAAGATTCCAGGGAATGTCGACTCCCAAGTGGTTGAATTCTCATGGTAATTACTGTAGTCAGGCTCAATTTAAACTCACGACATTCCGTTACTAATTTAAACTCACGAGGAAACTGTTTTGTTTAGATTTTGTAGTATCATTTTGCAAAGTCATGTTTTTTGTGTTCCTAATCTCACCAGTAAAAATGACCAATGTTTAACGCTTTGTTATCTTGATTTATAGAAGAAATAATATTGCAGCAAAGAAGGAAACAGATTAACCGGCGTTTTAAAAGGTAAGTTGATGGTAAGATAAGTTACTAGATATTTATGTCTAAATTGAGTAACTTGTTTTTTTTTGTTTCAGATGTCTGTGCAAAACCTTTCCGAAATACCAAGTGGATTGCAAAGCCAGCAGCAAAAGCAATGTGGAACGCAAAACATGAATGTTATTTGAAGCATCGCAAATTAAATGTAAGAAAACAACTGTGAAACACTTTGACGTTAAGTATTTTGTACATCAATGTAATTTGTAGCAAGTAATAATGCGACAAAGGAAGAAACCAAAGGGAGTACGAATCAGACAACCGGCATTCGCATAGTTCGGTTTCAATAATTCATTGTGTGTAATTAAACGTAATTTAAATTGATGTCTACGTCAATTGCATCGATTGTCCGAAACACTTCCTTTTATAACTTTGCGTTGCTAACAGCATTATATTTCTCGCTTTATTATTTCTGCGTTTTTTTCAGAACTTTTGAATAGCGCTGGCCACAGGAAACAAACCATTGCTTGTAGAACTACTGAGGTTTAAAAGTCAGCTGATTGAAACGATTCATTGCTTAACAGGTGAGTCGAGCACATTACCTGCAAACGATTGCTAGCTAATGTAAAAGTTCCAGGAGCGTTGTTCTCAACCTTTTTGATTTCATGTACTCCTTTATTGCTTTGTTTTAATCAATAAATTTAAACGAGAGATTAAGCTCTTACACTTCATAAACTTTTCCACTCTTATATTCATAGCTACAAAATTATTATTGTTAAACAAAATCTGCTTGAAGGCTAAACAGGGTGCACACTGTTTCGCCTTCCCGACATGCTTTTGCGAAATTATGCCAATGTGTGTAGAGATCATTATGCGTTTTTTTGTCGGTGGTATGTTTTTGTTTCAGAAACTACCTGAACTTACCACTGACAAGGTGAATTCTCGGAAAGTGGGTTCGAAGGAAAATTCTTAATGGTCAATCTCCAAGTCACGATTGTGTGGAAGTCAAGCAGTCAGCAGATAAATTCTTCGTCCAGGTATTTCCATTTTTACACTTCGGACATTTTCTGTAAAGTTTTTTGAGACATTTGTGCATGTAAATATTTGCTTTATTAAATGTTTTTAAATCCTAGTTACCGAGCAAAATATAATTCAATGTTATTGGTTGTTGACTTGTAAAGATGAACGTGGGTGCACACATGTTGGTCTTTGTAGCTGCTTAGCGTTAAATGTTTACTTTTCCATTCCGCCTATGTTCATAATGTTCTAATATTAGGCTTAGTGTCTCGACCTTTAATGCTGTGTTGTAGTTTTGTTGCAGATCTGTGGAGTGCAAAATCTGCAGCAGCCAAAAGTAGTGAAAGAATCCGGTACATGAACGTTATTCGATGCAACACGCAACAAATGTAAGCAAACAACCGTTAAACACTTACGTTAAGTGTGTGTTCAAATTCTGCCTATCATTGTTTTTGTAGGCCTGTACTACTGCGACAAAGAAAGATACAAAAATGATTTAAAATTGAACAAACGGCATTTACACAGTTGAGTTTAAATCTATTTTTATGTGTAACTAATTCAACGTAGTTTGCTGACCGCCTCCTGTACGCCAATCGCATTAATTGTTCTATGTATTGTCCTTTTTTCGAAACTTTGTATTACTAACAAAGTTGTATTTCTCGATTTGTTATTTCTGTGTTTGTTTTCTTCATGAGAACTTTTCGACTAGCTGGCCACGAAAAACCGCCACTGCTTGTAGGAACACTCGGATTTGAACAATGACAGCTGAACTTTCGACTTACGCTGGCGACAGGAGACGGTCACCATTGTGGACAACTAGGATTGGAAAAAGGACAGCTGATGAAAACAGGTGAGCCGGGCACATTACCTGCAAACGATTGTAAGCTTAATTTAAAGATAGGAGAGTGGTTCTTTTTTATTAGATGTAACCATTGAACTGGTTAATACCCTGTTTGTATCAGTGACTTATAAAAGTCAAACAAAGCTCTAAAACAAAAATCCGACCCTAGTGGGGAATTGACCCCGGTTGAGAACCACTTTTCTAGGATCAATTGTTTAAATTAAAATTGATTGAAGGCTAAACAGGGTGCACACTGTTTTGCCTTATCCATATGCTATTGTGAAATGATTTGCAAAGCAGTGTGCGAGATGATTTTGCATTTTTCTGTCTGTGATATGTTTCTGTTTCAGGAACTGATTGAACAGATTCTCTTGGCAACCGGGATTGGAAAACAATCTCGTGTTCGTGATTGGGCGGAGCTTAAGTAGCCGGTGGATAATTTCATTATCCAGGTATTTCATTTTTTCGTCTTTGGACATTGCTTCCTAAAG
Organism: Phallusia fumigata; assembly: GCA_008931825.1. Lineage (NCBI taxonomy): Eukaryota > Metazoa > Chordata > Ascidiacea > Phlebobranchia > Ascidiidae > Phallusia > Phallusia fumigata. The sequence goes on from QXVZ01027701.1 coordinate 15,885, forward strand.
TTTGAGCAACCACATAAGGATACATTTGTACACATATTTTTGTGGCTCAATATTTTTTGAACCCTCTTGTACCAGTGAAATGCAATGCGGTGTCTTTATTTTGACTGTTGACTTGTGAAGATGAACGTGGGTGCACTTTTCCAAAAATTTTCTTTTCCAACCCGTCAGTGTTCATAATGTTTTAATATTAGGCCTAGTTTTTTCACAAGTCAACAAGCTTCATTGCTCGAACTTGAATGCCGTGTTGTTAGTTTTGTTGCAGATGTCTGTCCAACACTTTTTCGAATTATCAAACGGTTGGCAAAACCTGCTGGAGCCAAAACAGTTGAGAAATCACGAACACGAAGGTTGTTTAAAGCGTCACATATTTTTGTAGGCGAATGTTGCTTCGACGAAGATAGAGTTCAAAGGGACTACGAATCGGAAAAACGACACTTGCACAGTTAAGTTGCAATTTGTTTGTGTATAGTTAATTAAACGTAGTTTAAATATCTGTCAACGAACGAATTCAATTAAGTACGGAGATGGTACTGAGTGCACGCTGACCGCCCCTTGTATTCGCCTATTACATTAATTGTCATTGAAACACTTATTTAAAGCTATGCGTCACTAATAGCCTTATATTTCTCTTTTTTTGTTTAGAGCCTTCGACTAGTTGTCATAGAAGACATTATGACTTGTAGGACTACTGAGATTTGAAAAAGGACAGCTGATTAAAACAATTCAGCGCTCATCAGGTAAGTCGAACAGAAAGAATTTAAACATTTTAAAACACAAAAAATCTCTTTAGAGGGTAAACCCCTGTTCACCGATCAATTGGGTAAATTACGTTTGATGAAGGCTAAACAGGGTGTTCACTGTTTCGCCATTTCGACATACTTTTGTGAAATTAGGGCATTGCGTAAAGATGACTTTGCGTTTTTTTTGTCTGTGGTGTTTTTTTATTTCAGAAACCTCTTGAACTTACTGCTGATAAGGTTAACTCTTGACTACAGAGATGGAGGAAAATTTCTTTCTTCGTATGGTTTATCTCCAGTTCAAGATTGGGCGAAGGTCAAGGAGACGGCGGATAGAATTTCTTTATTCAGGTATTTCCATTTTTTCACTTCGGACCTTGCTTTATGAAATTTGTGTAAGCAGTAAGCAGTAAGGGAGACAGTTGTAAACATACATTTTTGTGTGTGTCTTTTTGCGAATCCATCTTGTTACCGAGTAAAATGCAACTCGGTGTCTTTATTTTGACTGTTGACTTGTGAAGACGAACGTGGGTGCACACATGTCGGTCTTCGTAGCTGCTTAGCATTAAGAATTTACTTTTCTATTTCCCGTTTGTTTATAATATTCTACTAACTGTAGTTTTTTGTTGGTATTTTTGGACTGAAAACTATACTTTTCCTTTATGCGTATAGGAGATCATATACCTAATACTATGCTTAACTGCTTAACTGAATTTGTTGTGTTGTTAGTTTTGTTGCAGATCCAACACCTTTCCGACATATCAGATAGATTACAAAACCTGCCGCAGCAAAAGCATTGGAGAAATCTGATACAGAAGAGTTAAATGTAAGTAAACAACCGCTAAACATTTTAACGTTAAGTGAGTGTTCGAACTCTTAAGTGAGTGTGAGTGCTTAATTTTGTCTTTGTGGGCAAGCATTACTGCGAAGAAGAAGGAAGCCAAAAGGATTACGAATCAGACAAACGGCGTTTACACAGTTAAGTTCGAATCAATTTCTTTGTGTGTAACTGATTAAACGTAGTTAATTTTTGTCTGTGCAACGAAATAAACTTAATACAAAGGTGGTATAGAGTGTATGCTGACCGCCCCTTCTACGCCAATTGCATTAATTGTCCCAATCACTTTGCGTACTGAGTTATATTTTTCGCTTTGTTAATTCTGCGTTTTTTTTTTTCTGTAGAACCTTCGACTAGCGCTGGCCACTAAAGACCATCACTGATTACTGCTGAGGTTGGACTACTAAGGTTTAAAGGACAGCGGATTGAAACGATTCGATGATCAGCAGGTGCGTCGAGCACATTACAAAAACTTTCAGAAAAACCTCCCTAGTGGTGATTTTATTTGTTGAGAAAACAAATTTTGTTTAATAAAGACTAACCAGGGTGCACACGCGAAATGATTTGCAATAGGCAGTGTGTAGAGATATTTTTTATTTTTCTGTTTGTGGTATGTTTTTTTATTTTCAGGAACTTATAGAACTTATCGCTGACAAGGTGAACTCATGGCGAACGGGATTTGAGGAGAATTCTTCTTTCTTGGTATGGCCAATCTGCAGTCTACAATTGGGTGGAGGTTAAGCAGAATGGATAATAACTGCCGTAGTTGTATGTTTTTTTATTGTTTATGATTAATTTACTTTAAATCATAAAATTTAATTAAAAATAAATCTTTATGCGAGTATGAAATCCTTATGATAGATCTAATTACTCGAACCTGTTTGCTGTGTTGTTAGTTTTGTTGCAGATATCTCTCCAACACCATTCCGAAATATCATGTGACTTGCTAAACCTGCAGCGGCTAAAGCAGTGGAGGAATCCGGTACATAAATGTTATCCAAAGCACCGCACACCATATGTAAGCAAACAATCGTGTTCAAATTCTGCTTATCTTTGTTTTTGTAGGCAAGAAGTACAGTGAAGAAGAAGAAAACAAAAGGGACTACGAATCGGACAAACGACATTTAATTAACGTAATTTCAATTTCTGTCCACGAACGAGTTGAACTAAATAGGGGGGTGGTACAGAGTGCACGCTGACCGCCCCTTGTGCGCTAATTGCATNTTAGTTGTTGTATATGAATTCGTTGATCTCGGATTAGTTGTTGTGTTTGAATCTGTTGATATCGTATTGGTTGTGTATGTATTTGTTGATCTCGGATTGGTTGTGTTTGTATTTGTTGATCTCGTATAGGTTGTTTATGTATTTGATGATCTCGTATTGGTTGTTGTTGTGTATGAATTTGTTGATCTCGCATTAGTTGTTGTTGTGTATGAGTTTGTTGATCTCGTATTGGTTGTGTATGTATTTGTTGATCTCGTATTGGTTGTGTAGATCTCGTATTGGTTGGGGTGTATGTAATTTGTTGATCTCGTATTGGCTGTGTATGTATTTGTTGATCTCGTATTGGTTGTGTATGTATTTTTTGATCTCGGTTTGGTTGTTTTGTATGAGTATTCTGATCTCGTATCGGTTGTGAATGTGTTATTCTCGTATTGGTTGCGTATGTATTTGTTGATCTCGTATTGGTTGTTGTGTATGAGTTTGTTGATGTGTTTGAATCTGTTGATTGGTTGTGTATGTGTATGTTGATCTGGTATTGGTTGTATATGTATTTGTTGATCTCGTGTTGGTTGTGTTTGTATTTGTTGATCTCGTATAGGTTGTTTATGTATTTGATGATCTCGTATTGGTTGTTGTTGTGTATGAATTTGTTGATCTCGCATTAGTTGTTGTTGTGTATGAGTTTGTTGATCTCGTATTGGTTGTGTATGTATTTGTTGATCTCGTATTGGTTGTGTATGTATTTTTTGATCTCGGTTTGGTTGTTTTGTATGAGTATTCTGATCTCGTATCGGTTGTGAATGTGTTATTCTCGTATTGGTTGCGTATGTATTTGTTGATCTCGTATTGGTTGTTGTGTATGAGTTTGTTGATGTGTTTGAATCTGTTGATTGGTTGTGTATGTGTATGTTGATCTGGTATTGGTTGTATATGTATTTGTTGATCTCGTGTTGGTTGTGTTTGTATTTGTTGATCTCGTATTTGTTGTGTATGAATTTGTTGATCTCGTATTGGTTGTGTATGTATTTGTTGATCTCATATTGGTTGTTGTGTATGCAGTTGTTGATCTCGTATTGGTTTGTTGATGTCTTATTTGTTGTTTTTACTATTGTGCGTTAGACATTGTGTAAATGTGTGTATTGTTGTGCATATGTGTTGTTTTCATTTTGGTTGTTGTGTATGTGTATGTTGATCTCGAGTGGTTGTTGTGTTGATTGTGTATGTATTTTTTGATCTTTTATTGGTTGTGTTGTGTGGGATGGACTCATATTCTTTTTGTCTAATATTTGAATTACGTATTGGTTGTGTATGCGCCTGTTGTAATAATAATTTTGACATTGTATTTGATATTTTACACAAAATGCGTCTTTATGGCAGATAATTTTTGAACAGTTTAGTCATGCATTTCAGTCTAGTCTTAGCAGTTTATATTTCCATCTCGACCTCTCGGATCCACCTTTATCTGTGTAGACTCTGATTTCCATCTCTATGGTCTCGGATTTCATCTCTATGGACTTGAATTTCATCTCTATGGTCTTCGGATTTCACCTCTATATAGTCGGATTTCCATCTCTATGGTCTCGGAATTCACCTGTATAGACTCGGATTTCATCTCTATGGACTTGAATTTCATCTCTATGGTCTTCGGATTTCACCTCTATATAGTCGGATTTCCATCTCTATGGTCTCGGAATTCACCTGTATAGACTCGGATTTCATCTCTATGGACTTGAATTTTATGTTCTTCGGATTTCACCTCTATATAGTCGGATCTCCATCTCTATGGTCTGGGAATTGACACCTCTATAGACTCGGATTTCATCTCTATAGACTCGGATTTCATCTCTATAGTCTCGGATTTTATCTCTATAGTAGTCGGATTTCCATCTCTATGGTCTTCGTATTTCACCTCTATAGAGTCTGATTTCCACCTCTATGGTCTCGGAATTCACCTCTATAGAGTCGGATTTCCATCTCTATGGTCTCGGAATTCACCTCTATGGACTCGGATTTCATCTCTATAGTCTCGGATTTTATCTCTATAGACTTGGATATCCATCTCTATGGTCTTCGGATTCACCTCTATGGACTCGGATTTCATCTCTATAGTCTCGGATTTTATCTCTATAGTAGTCGGATTTCCATCTCTATGGTCTTCGTATTTCACCTCTATAGAGTCTGATTTCCACCTCTAGAGGTGAAATACGAAGACAATGGAGGTGAAATCCGAAGACAATAGAGATGAAATCCGAGCCCATAGAGGTGAAATCCGAAGACCATAGATATGAAATCCGAGTCCATAGAGGTGAATTCCGAGACCATAGAGATGGAAATCCGACTCTATAGAGAAATCCGAAGACCATAGAGATGGAATCCGAGTCCATAGAGGTGAATCCGAAAACCATAGAGATGGATATCCAAGTCTATAGAGACAAAATCCGAGACTAAGAGATGGAATTCCGAGACTATAGAAATGAAATCCTAGTCTATAGAGTCACAGATACGAAGACCAAATCCGAGTCTATAGAGATGAAATCCGAGTCTATAGAGGTGAATTCCGAGACCATAGAGATGAAATTCAAGTCCATGGAGGTGAAATCCGAAGACAATAGAGATGAAATCTGAGCCCATAGAGGTGAAATACGAAGACAATAGAGGTGAAATCCAAAGACAATAGAGATGAAATCCGAGCCCATAGAGGTGAAATCCGAAGACCATAGAGATGGAAATCCGAGTCTATAGAGGTGAATTCCGAGACCATAGAGATGGAAATCCGAGTCCATAGAGGTGAATTCCGAGACCATAGAGATGAAAATCCGAGTCTATAGAGGTGAATTCCGAGACCATAGAGATGGAAATCCGAGTCCATAGAGGTGAATTCCGAGACCATAGAGATGAAAATCCGAGTCTATAGAGGTGAATTCCGAGACCATAGAGATGGAAATCCGAGTCCATAGAGGTGAATTCCGAGACCATAGAGATGAAAATCCGAGTCTATAGAGGTGAATTCCGAGACCATAGAGATGGAAATCCGAGTCCATAGAGGTGAATTCCGAGACCATAGAGATGAAAATCCGAGTCTATAGAGGTGAATTCCGAGACCATAGAGATGGAAATCCGAGTCCATAGAGGTGAATTCCGAGACCATAGAGATGAAAATCCGAGTCTATAGAGGTGAATTCCGAGACCATAGAGATGGAAATCCGAGTCCATAGAGGTGAATTCCGAGACCATAGAGATGAAAATCCGAGTCTATAGAGGTGAATTCCGAGACCATAGAGATGGAAATCCGAGTCCATAGAGGTGAATTCCGAGACCATAGAGATGAAAATCCGAGTCTATAGAGGTGAATTCCGAGACCATAGAGATGGAAATCCGAGTCCATAGAGGTGAATTCCGAGACCATAGAGATGAAAATCCGAGTCTATAGAGGTGAATTCCGAGACCATAGAGATGGAAATCCGAGTCCATAGAGGTGAAATCCAAAGACAATAGAGATGAAATCCGAGCCCATAGAGGTGAAATCCGAAGACCATAGAGATGAAATCCGAGTCCATAGAGGTGAATTCCGTGACCATAGAGATGAAAATCCGAGTCTATAGAAGTGAATTCCGAGACCATAGAGATGGAAATCCGAGTCCATAGAGGTGAATTCCGAGACCATAGAGATGAAAATCCGAGTCTATAGAGGTGAATTCCGAGACCATAGAGATGGAAATCCGAGTCCATAGAGGTGAAATCCGAAGACAATAGAGATGAAATCCTAGCCCATAGAGGTGAAATCCGAAGACCATAGAGATGAAATCCGAGTCCATATGAAAATCCGAGTCTATACAGGTGAAATCCGAAGACCATAGAGATAGAGGTGAAATCCGAAGACTCTAGAGATTGAAATTCGAGTCTATAGAGGTGAAATCCGAGGCTATAGGGATATTTCAGACTATAAAGATGGAAATCCGAGTCTGAGATGAAAATCCGAGTCCATAGGGGTGAAATCCGAAGACCATAGAGATGGAAATCCGAGTCTATAGAGATAAAATCCGAGACCATAGAGATGGATATCCGAGTCTATAGAGATGAAACCAGAGTCTATAGAGATGAAATCCGAGTCTATAGAGATAAATTCCGAGACTGTAGAGATGAAATCCGAGTCTGTAGAGATAAATCCGAGACTACGAGTCAGTAGAGCTGAAATCCGAGACTATAGAGATGGAAACCCGAGTTTATAGAGATTGAATCCGAGTCTATAGAGATGAAATCAGAGTCCATAGAGGTGAAATCCGATACCATAGAGATGGATATCCGAGTCTATAGAGATGAAACCAGAGTCTATAGAGATGAAATCCGAGTCTATAGAGATAAATTCCGAGACTGTAGAGATGAAATCCGAGTCTGTAGAGATAAATCCGAGACTACGAGTCAGTAGAGCTGAAATCCGAGACTATAGAGATGGAAACCCGAGTTTATAGAGATTGAATCCGAGTCTATAGAGATGAAATCAGAGTCCATAGAGGTGAAATCCGATACCATAGAGATGGATATCCGAGTCTATAGAGATGAAACCAGAGTCTATAGAGATGAAATCCGAGTCTATAGAGATAAATTCCGAGACTGTAGAGATGAAATCCGAGTCTGTAGAGATAAATCCGAGACTACGAGTCAGTAGAGCTGAAATCCGAGACTATAGAGATGGAAACCCGAGTTTATAGAGATTGAATCCGAGTCTATAGAGATGAAATCAGAGTCCATAGAGGTGAAATCCGAGACCATAGAGATGGAAATCAGAGCCTACACCGATAAAGGTGGATCCGAGAGGTCGAGATGGAAATATAAACTGCTAAGACTAGACTGAAATGCATGACTAAACTGTTCAAAAATTATCTGCCATAAAGACGCATTTTGTGTAAAATATCAAATAAAAGGTCAAAATTATTATTACAACAGGCGCATACACAACCAATATGTAATTCAAATATTAGACAAAAAGAATATGAGTCCCCACACAACACAACCAATACGAGATCAATACACATACACAACTAAAAAGAAAACAACACATATACACAACCAATAAAAGATCAACAAACACATACACAACACAGCGTCTAATACGAGATCAACAAATGCATACACAACCAATACGAGAAAAACGTATTCACAACCAGTAACAACTAACACGAGATGAACAAATACATACACAACCAATCAAAAATCAACAAACACGAGATCAACATACTCATACACAACAACAACCAATACGAGATCAACAAATTCATACACAACAACAACCAATACGAGATCAACAAATTCATACACAACAACAACCAATCAGAGATCAACAAATACATACACAACCAATACGAGACCAACACAACCAATACGATATCAACAGATTCAAACACAACAAGTAATCCGAGATCAACAACTAACACGAGATCAACAAATAGATGCACAACCAATACGAGATCAACAAATACATACACAACAACAACCAATACGAGATCAACAAACCCATACACAACAACAACCAATACGAGATCAACAAATTCATACACAACAACAACCAATACGAGATCAACATACACAACCAGTATACGAGGTCAACATATACATACACAACCAATCCGAGATCAACAAATACATACACAATCAATACGAGTCCAACAAATACAAACACAACCAGTACGAGATCAACAAATTCATATACAACAACCAATACGAGATCAACAAATGCATACAGAACCAATACGAGATCAACAAATACATACACCCCAACCAATACGAGATCAACATAAACAACCTATCCGAGATCAATAAATACATACACAACCTACACGAGATCAACAAACACATACACAACCAATACGAGATCAGTAAATTAATACACAAGCAATACTCATACACAACAACCAATATGAGATCACGAGATCAACAAATTCATACACAACCAATACGATATCAACAGATTCAAACACAACAACCACTCCGAGATCAACAAATTCATATACAACAACTAACACGAGATCAACAAATTCATACACAACCAATACGAGATCAACAAATACATACACAACCAATACGATATCAACACATTCAAACACAACAACTAATCCGAGATCAACAAATTCATACACAACAACTAACACGAGATCAACAAATACATGCACAACCAATACGAGATCAACAAACTCATACACAACAACAACCAATACGAGGTCAACAAATACATACACCCCAACCAATACGAGATCAACAAATACATACACAACCAATCCGAGATCAACAAATACATGCACAACCAATACGAGATCAACAAATACATACACAACCAATACGAGATCAACAAATTACATACACAACCAATACGAGATCAACAAATTTAAAAAAAAAATAATCATACGCCTGACAAACAACTTTTTTTCAACGCTGAATTAAAAAAACATAAAACGGGTTCGCAGAAAATTAAACATCATAGGAAAGCACAAAAATACATATGTACGAATGTCTCCTTTGTTGTTTGCACAAACTTCATGGAGCAATGTCGAAAATGGAGGTAATCCAAAGTCCCAGATGGCGAGACTATCCGCTGACTACATTTCGTCATTCCAGAGTTCACGTTGTCAGCGGTAAGTTCAAGAGGTTCCTGAAACAAAAACATACCAAAAAAAAGAAAAATACACTGTCTATTGGAGTAACAAATATTTTCGTCAAAAGTATATCGCGGAGGCAAAATACCTACAACAATTTAGCTTACAATCGTGCACTCACCTCATAACGATCAGGTGGAAACACAAGACAGCCCCTCTGGTCTCGCTACCAACCACTGAAGTTTGATTCAACTTAAGCAGGTGGTTCATCACCTATCACACCTAACTTTATGCTAATTTATGTAGTCTTCACAGACACTTTTCGTTTGTGGTGTTTGCAAGCATGCAAAACACTTTACTCTTATGGGGCTAGTGGGGGAACCACTGGCACTGTGGGGTTACATTAAACATATGCCACAACTACATTGTATATCTACCAGCTGTGAAAGTTCATGAACCATTAAACTGTAAAAGATAAAACACAAAACAGAGTAAAAACATTTTGTGTCCCCTTCAGAAAAGACCCATAGTTACCTTGTCTAGGATTAAACTGCTTGGAGTCGGCCAGAAATGATTTTCTTCTTTTCCTCTACTCCCAAAATTCTGATTTTCCCTCAAGTTCCTGAGACAGAAACAAACCAGAGACAATACACTACCGATTGCAAATAATATCGCAAAATTACACTGCAAAAGCTAAACAGTAAATTCAAAATGCCCTTGACTGTAGATAATTACCTGTTAAGCATCAAACCACTTGGTGTCGGCGTTCACAGCAACCCTACAGCAAGAATGACCTCTATCTAAATTATGCTCCTGAAACAAAAACACAGAGACAGAAATTTCTCTAAACACTTACAGATCATATTGCAAAATTATACTGCAAAAGCTAAACAGTGTGCACCCTGGTTAGCCTTTACCAATGAAGCTTTAAATACTAAATTTATTGGGACAGAAACATTTTTAGTTGAGTGTACAAACCGCTTGGGAGTCGACGATCCTAGCAATCATACAGCATGAATGGGCTCCATCCAAATTTTGTGATTTTACAGCAGAAAGGCAAAAACTTCCTGAAACAAAAAGACAACAAAGACAAAAATGCAAAATCTTGCACATCATGTCAGAAAATTATACTACAAAAGCTTAAAATCCTCGACAGCGGTAAGACATTTCCTAAAACAAACACACAACAGAGACAGCAAATAAATAATTAAATCCACAAACAAACCATATCCCAAACTTATACTGCAATATTGTTTAGTAATTTGACCCATTATAGGGGGCTGGTGGGGTAACTGATGGGGCTATGGGGTCCAACAAAGAATTCAATACACTGCAATGACATGTTATACTGTCTAAATTTCAACTAATTTGGACATTGTTTAGTAATTTAACCCATTTTAGGGGGCCAGTGGGGTAACCGCTGGGGCTATTTTCTAAAATGTAGCAATCGAAACACCACAATGGCCCAACATAAAATATATTAAAATTTCATCCCAATCAGAGATTGTTTAAAATGATAACCACCCAAGGGAGCCACAAAACAACCACTAGGGCAGGGGTTTTAAACATGCGGCCCGTGGGCCACATGTGGCCCACAACGTCTTTTTGTGTGGCCTGCGAAGCATTTTGAAAGTACAAGTGATCGTTTCACATAGGGCCGATTAAAGAGCCTCGCCAGTGAGTCAACATGTTACATTTATTCCAAAGTACAAATAGCTAGAAATAGACGCAAGATTTTGATGGAGAAAGCCCTTACGGATAAGAACCAACTATTGCGACTGTTACGTCACTGAAGTGTCATTGTCCCTTGTAAATAGGTCTTTAAAGATGGCTGCACAGCTGATTCTTTCACTTTGCTATATTTCTGTTTATCAGCTTGTTTTGGTCTATCTTTGCTTCAGTTTTACTTATGTAACCATATGATCACAGAAACTTTTCTTTTTTGGTGTTTGCAAGCATGCAAAACGTTTTACTCTTTTGGGGCTAGCGGGGTAACCACTGGGGCTATGGGGTAAAATGAAACAGAAGGCACAACTTCATGGTCATAACAACCAGCTGTAAAAGTTTCATCCAAATCCACAAAACATTTCATGGCAAAACGATATGGACATGCTCGGGGTCGAAAAAAAGAAAAAGAAAACAAAACAAACAGAGTGAAAACAATGTGTTCCCTTCAGGAAGGGTCCCCTTCATAATTATATTACAAAATTATACTGCAAAAGATAGACAGTGCGCACCCTGGTTGGCCTTCAACAACAAATCTTTAATTACTAAATTTATTGTGAAACAAGAATTTTTAGTCGAGTGCACAAATAGACAATTACCTGTTGAGCAATAAACTAATCGGAGTCAGCAAGAAGGGGCTCCATCCAAATTCTGATTTTTTTCCTTTACTGCAGTATGACAAAAGTTCCTGAAACAAAAAACACAACAGAGACATCTTGTAAATCATGTCACAAAATTATAGTGCCCAACTAAAAAGTGTGCACCCTGGTTAGCCTCCAAATTTTAAATTGTCTGTAACTAATAGGTTTAAATAGCTGTTGTGCTTGACTTACAATTTGTAACACCACTAGAGGGAGCAACAAGACAACCACTAGAGCCTAATGCTCACTAAGCGAGTGCCACCCCCGACTTAAACAACCACCCACTTGACCTCCATTCAACTGGGAAACGTTTCATACTGCATCTGACATAACTTCATTTTCACTTATGTAACCCTCTTTTCACAGAAACTTTTTGTTTGTGGTGTTTGCAAGCATGCAAAACGTTTAACTATATTGGGGCTAGCGGGGTAACCATGGGGGCTATGGGGTTAAACTAAAATCCTGACACATTGCCTTGACCATATATACTAGTTGTGAAAGTTTCGTCCCAACTGCAAAGCAAAAAACACAAACAGAAAGTGACCCATAGTTACCTTGTCTAGGATCAAACTGCTTGGAGTCGGTCAGAAATGATTTTGTAGTTTTCCACTACTCCCAAAATTCCCTTTTTCCCTGAAGTTCATGAAACAAAAACAAACCAGAGACAAAAAATTGCAAAATCATTTCTAGACACTGCAGATTGCAATATCACAAAATTATACTGCAAAAGCTAAACAGTGTGCACCCTGGTTAGCCTTAACAATGAAGCTTTAAATACTAAATTTATCGTGGCAGAGACATTTTTAGTTGATCATACTTAACAATAGATTTTACCTGTTGAAAAACAAACTGCTTGGGAGTTGACGATTCTAGCAATCCTACAACAAGAATGGGCTCCATTAAAATTCTGTGATTTTACAGTGGAAAGACAAAACTTCCTGAAACAAAAACGCAACAAAGACAAAAATGTAAAATTTTGTAAATCATGTCACAAAATTATACTACAAAAGCTTAAAAGTGAGCACCCTGAAATTAAGTGTGTAAATAATAATTTTGAACCGCTTACGTGCTCGACAACAGTCAACTATCGTCAAGCATTAATCCTAGCAATCTTCAATCCAGAAATGGTCTCCTCTGAAATTCCGATTTTTCCTCGACAGCGGTAAGACAACATTTTCTGAAACAAACACACAACAGAAACAGAAAATAAATAATCAAATACACATACAAACCATATTACAAACTTATACTGCAAAAGCTAAACAGTGTGCACCCTGGTTAGGTTAGCCTTTAACAATGAATCTTTAATTACTAAATTTATCATGAAACAAACATTTTTAGGTGAGTGTACCTAACAATAGATAACTAGAAGGGTGGCTTAGCATATGTAGACATTCTACATACACTAATACCCGATATTAAGAGGATATATTCCACACATTATATTACATTGGGNAAAAAAGAAAAAAAAAGAAAAAAAACAAAAAAACAAACAGAGTGAAATCAATATGTGTCCCCTTTCAGGAAGGGGACCCATAATAATGAATCACTCAAAATAATGAAACATTTCTAATGCCTTGCATTGCCCCAAGCATCAATGTACAAAACTCCTAGATCTGATAGCTTTATAAACATGGCTAGTTTTCTAAAAAAATCACATTTTGGGCCCTGTGTGGTAATCCATGGGTCAACAGTGGCCAAAATTTACAGTGCACAGCAGATACACATCTATAACATGTGCAAAAAAGCTGTACCAACATTATGCAAAAACCAAGAGAAAACANTTATGCGTTTTTCTGAATGCATGTCCAGGCTATAGATATAAACAAAGCAATCAGGGCACCACAATGATATGTTTTACAAACTGACCAAGTTGCATCAAATTTGGACATTGTTTGTTAATATTACACATTGTAGGAGGCTAGAGGGGTAACTGCTGGGGCTTCAGGGTAAAACACAGCAATTAATGCACCACCATGGCATGGTAGACAAACTGTCCACATTTCACCTAATTCAAACATTGTTTAGTAATTTGACCCATTTTAGGGGGCCAATGGGGTAACTGCATGGGCTATTAGGTAAAATGTAGCAATCAATAACCCACAATGGCCCAACCTAAAATATATGAAAACCCACTAAATGGAGCCACAAGACAACCATTAGAGCCTAATGCTCACTAAGTGAGTGACAACCCCTGATTTGAACAACCACCCACTGAACCTCCATTCAACTGGGAAACGTTTCATACTCCATCTAACCTAACTTCATTTTCACTTATGTAACCCTCTATTCACAGAAACTTTTTGTTTGTGGTGTTTGCAAGCATGCAAAACGTTTACAAAATGTTTCACTATATTGGGGCTAACCATGGGGGGCTATGGGGTTAAACTAAAATCACCACACAGCGCCATGACCATATCTACCAGCTGTAAGTTTCATCCAAATCCATCAAACATTTCATGCCAAAAAGGAAAAAAAAACAATAAACACAGTGAAAACAATATGCGTCTCCTTCAGGAAGGGGACACACAATTACTTGTTATGCAGTGGAGTCGGCAATCCTACAGCAAGAATGGGCTCAAATTCCAATTTGTTTTTCCATAACAAAAGTTCCTGAAACAAAAACACAACAGAGGTGAAAATGTAAAATCCTGTAAATCATGTCACAAAATTATAGTGCCAAGGCTTAAAAGTGTGCACTCTGGTTAGTCTCCAGAAATTAAATTGTGTGTAACTAATAAACTTAAACCGCCATTGTGTTTGACTACACCTTGACAGCAGTAAGACAACATTTCCTGAAACAAAAAAGACAATTGACAAAGACAAAAAAAAGTAAAATCTTGCAAATCATGTCACAAAATTACACTGCAAACAGAAAATACAAAATTAAATACACATACAAACCATATCCCAAAATTATACTGCAAAAACTAAACAGTGTGCACCTTGGTTAGCCTTCACCAATGAAGCTTTAAATGTAAATTTTTAAAAAAACGTTTTAGAAACTAGCCAAATCGAATACAATTTAATCCCAATCAAACTCTGGCCTCATTTACACCAATTTAGAGACAACCCATGACTAGAACCATCACCCACAAAAGTTGGCTAGGCTTCACCAATTAAATTTTGCTTCATACAAGTTTAAATCAGTGATGTGCTTGATTATAGTTAATTACCTGAAACGTTAATTCCTGCAATCTTTCAGCGAAAAATGGTCTCCTCTGAAATTCCAATTTTCCCTCAAGTTCCTGAAACATAAACAAACCTGAGACAAAAAGCAGCAAAATCATTTCCAGACACTACCTATTGCAAATAATATCGCAAAATTACACTGCAAAAGCTAAACAGCAAATCCGTAATGCCCTTGACTATAGATAACGATCGCAGCAACCCTACAGCAAGAATGACCTCTATCTAAACTCTGATTTCCCTCGATAGCTGTAAGACAAATGCTCCTGAAACAAAAACACAACAGAGACAGAAATTTCTCCAAACACAAATCATGTCAGAAAATTATACTGCAAAAGCTAAACAGTGTGCACCCTGGTTAGCCTTTACCAATGAAGCTTTAAACACTTAATTTATTCTGACAGAAACATTTTTAGTTGAGGGATAGATAATCACCCGTTGAAAAACAAGACACTTGGGGAGTCGACGATCCTAGCATTCCTACAGCAAGAATGGGCACCATCCAAATTCGGTGATTTTACAGCGGAAAGACAAAACTTCCTGAAACAAAAACACAACAGAGACAGAAATGTAAAATCTTGTAAATTATATCACAAAATTATACCTCAAAAGGTAAAAAGCGTGCACCCTGGTTAGCCTCCAAAAATTAATTGTTGTGTAACTAATTGTTTTTCACATAAGTTTAACCGCTATTCTGCTGACTACAGTTAACTACCTGGAGCATCCTAGCAATCTTTCAACCAGAAATGGTCTCCTCCAAATTCAGATTTCCCTAGACAGCTTACAGTCAAAAGTTTCTGAAACAAAAAAGACAACAGAAACAAAAATGTAAAATTCTGAAAATCAAGTCACAAAATTCTAGTGCCAAGGCTTAAAAGTATGCATCCTGACTAGCCGAAAAAATTAAATTGTGTGTAACTAATAAGTTTAAATTGCTAATGTACTTGACTAAAGTCAACTACCTGGAACAATAACCGTAGCAATCTTTCAACCAGAAATGGTCTCCTCCAAATTGATATTTCCTACTGAAACAAAAAACACAACATAGACAAAATATACAAAATTAAATACACATACAAAGCATATCGTAAAATCACACTAAATTGAAATTATACTGCAAAAGCTAAACAGTGTGCACCCTGGTTAGCCTTTACCAATGAAGCTTTAAATACTAGGAGTGTACTTAGATGGTGAGAATTAAACCGTTGGAGTCAGTGATCCCAGCAATCAAACAGCAAGAGTCACCTGCAAAATGTACGAGACAAAAATGTCATATCATCACTAAACTTGAAAAATTACACTGCAAAGGCTAAACAATATACACCCAGTTAGCCTTCACCAATAAAGCTTTAAATGTGAAATTTTCAGTAGGCAACATTTTTTTAATTAGCCTGCAAATGTACTTGACTATAATTATCTGGAGGGATGACTTACCACATACAGACATTCTATGTACAATGTGGAAACGCATGGATTCCCACAAATGCAAAGTTGTGTACATGTGTTTTATTAGATATATTTTAGGCTTTGGGGTTAAGCATGGCAATCAGTGCACCATAATTACCGAAAAATTTGACCCATTTATGGTGCTAGTGGAGTAACTGCTGGGGCTATAGGGTCAAACAAAGAAATCAGTACACCACAATAGCATGCTACCCAAACTGCTAAAATGTCATCTAATTCAGACATTGTTTAGTAACTTGACCTGTTTTTAGGAGGGTTATAGGGTTACACAAAGAAATCAATCTCCCACAAATGTTACACAAACTGTCCAAATTTTACCTCATTCAGACATTGTTTAGTAATTTGACCCATTTTGGGAGCTAGTGAGGTAACCTCTGGGGCTTTGGGGCGAAATGCAGAAAATGTCATGGCACAATGACCCAACCTAAAATCTAATACAATTTCATTCCCATCGGAGATTGTGTAAAAGGTTAACCA
>QXVZ01027702.1:6762-17241 GCA_008931825.1 Phallusia fumigata
CCCAGCAGTTACCCCACTAGCCCTCTAAAATGGGGCAAATTGTTAAATGTTCTCCAAATTGGATGAAATTTGAACAGTTTGTATAACATATCATTGCGGTGCAGTATTTGATGTGTTTCATGCTAGAGCTTCAGCAAATACCACACTAACCCCCTTAAATGAGCCAAATTAGATGAAATATAGACAGTTTGTATACCATGTCATTGTGGTGAACTTGTTGCTGGGGTTTACCCCAAGTTTGTAGGTTGGGTCATAGTTACTGGGTCATATTAATTCTGTGATTCATTTTCTGTTTACATAAAATTAAAGAAAAAATATCTGCTTCTCTTGTGTACATACGTTCATAGTGAACCACAATTTCTACAACTTTGCATGTGTGGGGACCCATGCGTTTTTGCCTGCAGAAACAATCAGGTTATAAAAAGCTTAAGTAACTATGGGACCCAATGTAAAATGACATGGTGAATATATATGCATTTTTAAAAAAGGTAATAGTGTATATGGAATGGCAATATGGTGAAAGCCACCCTTCTAGTTTTTGTGTGGTAAAAGTTCAGTTTTGACCGAATCAAAACAAAGAATTTGGCTGAAACTGAATCTTTCTCAAAATCGCTGATTCAGCCGAATAAATTTGACAAACCGAAGCTTCGATACATCACTACTAATTTGTACAGTGATCATTGGTACACATGGCAGTTGTTGGAGGTTTAGATACTGCTTACCCAGAACATTCTCATTTACATAATTATACTTAACTTTCAATTATATCTATCTGTGTATGTATTTATTTTTGCCTTCCCTTAGAAAATTTTCTGCTAGTAGGCTAGCCCATGTGTAGGCTACTATTTTCTTTCTAAATGGCCACACTGTCAGTATTATGATGCCCTTCAAGCTGTAGACCAACTATTTTTTTGTATGTGTATTTGGGGTAATACACATTCATAAGAAGTTAAGATTTTTTTCATATTTACTTTGACTTCAAAAGAGGTTGGTTAACATTTACCGCACATAGTTAGGATTTGAAGTTTAACGTTTCTTTTAAAGTTGTTTGTTTGTAAACTTTGCTTTGAAGATGAAAATTTAACCATTTTGCAATGCATTTATGAGCTTTAAGGGATTAAAAATAAATGAATGCCTTATTTTACGTCTGTTTTTGTTTTAGAGCACTATTGGAAGTTTGACAATTAGTTTGCTCCACCCGTCGCCAACCCTTCGTGTTCAAGGTTTAAAACTTTTGTCAGGCTTTCTAACTAAACCAAACACATGCAATAGTGAGTTGCTTGAATTTTTGGAAAACAACCTGAAAAGGATGCTTGAGAGTGAAACAGATGGAACTGTAATGTTGGAATGTCTAAAGGTAAATAAAAAATTAGATGGTCATTTCTTGTTTTGTTTTCTGTGTGTAGTTTTAATTGTTTTGTGTGCACAGATTATACAAAAGCACAACAGTTTCCTTCTGGGTGTGTTGAATGATGTTGGAGATCTGTTGATTAATGCTGTTTTGTCACAAAGGTAACAATGTGTAAAATATAGTAAAAGTAAATTTGATTGGGATGTGCACTGGCGAATATTGCCAAATATGTTGGCAATTGCAACGAAAAATCAAAACAGACTGGAATGCTATCCGTGAGATAACTTAAACCCCTGGTTAAACTATTTGTTTTTGTAAGATGTTACAGTGTTTGTTTGAAGGTCACAATGTATCTAAAGTAAAGTAAACATACCATGTTCCATAAGCAGAGCTTAACCTTTTTATCGCACTTTTACTTAACACTGATACATTTTAAGGTTTAATACAGCAACCCTGTGCAAGATTTTGCAACTTCTGACAACTGACATGTTCACTGGAAAAATACAAATTGTTATACCAGAGAAAAACATCAACTTAAAAGTATTTTGTTTGGTGTTAAAAGTGTTGCTGGAATCTGTCAATTCAAATAAATGGAAGAAACAAGCAAAGGCAATAGGCAATTCTTATTTTATGATGAGAAACAAGTCTTTTAATATTACAGAATTTGCAGGTAATGTTAAATTTTGTTTTTCCTTTTCTAAAGCAACATACAAATATATGCAACACTAAAGATGTTTAATAACTTTTTAATATGACAGAATTACAACTAAAATGAATTTAGTAATTATCTGTGGTTTTTTGTGATTGTTTTGCTACTTTTCTCTGTATTTTTAAGATATGGCAGAGCTTGTTGCCCAACTGACTAATGCAATGGCAGAGATAAAACCTGAAATATTGATGTCNTGTCATTGGAAATGTAGATCCTATTCAAATTGGTGATTTTGGACTGGCATTGTTAAGTGAATGTTTCTGCGAGGTATGTATAGCAAACAAATAGCAGGTGGTCTTGTAAGGGCATTTATAAATAAGACAAAAGATTGTGATGTGATTTCACAGGCAAATTGTTGATTAATTTGTTGAAATATAGTATCTGTTTAACATAACAAATGGGTAATGTTGATATATTAAGGGCTTCAGTATATAGAGTCTAAAACTTCCACCAAGTACCATGAATTTGGTAAATTCTTGCAGGACATTATAGTTTGCCAATTGGATTCCCTTTCTGAAAGCAACACTTTCCAAGTGAATATAAATCACCACAAACTGTTACATTTTCAGATCAATACAGAAAAATTGTATGACACACTCAATGAGGCTGTTTGCTTGCTTTTGCAACAAAAGCTAGATTTCATTTTGTCAAACAAAGATCACCAGTTTGTTACATTTGTTGCCCAAAAAGCAGTGTTGTGTAATATATCTTCTGAAAAGATGTTGGCACTGTTTTCAAAGATTTTAAAGCCACATAAAGAAGACACAAATTTCTCATCGCAATGTGCCACATTGGGTAAGTGCCCTTTTCAATTTTGTTTTAAAAAAAAAAATTTTTGTTTACATACTATAACAGATTTTATCTCGAAAAAGCAATTTTTACGACTACATGACCATGAGAGATCTGAAATGTTACATATTTTATTACGGTTAAAGGCTCAATCAAAGGTAGCTGAAGTTTCCTCAAAAGTGAGCAAAGTTTTGAAGGTAACTTACTTCTGGCTGGTGTGATTTAGTACAGGTTTTAATGTGTCTTTGTTTTAAAGGTAATCCCAATTAAAGCGGAACATGTAAACTATGAACTGCAAAAGTGCAGGCAAAATATGTTTGGAGTAAAATCTTCTAGTGTCATAGCAAAGAAGCAAAAACTGGACATAGGTGTGTTTAAAGCTGCAGGGCTTATAACTGTGAAGTTTTCCTGCTTTTTTTGTTACTTGTGGCTTGATTTGTTGCAGATGCCACAGATGAACAATCAAATAGAGTTTCTTTGCTTGCCTTGTTGGAAACTCTGCAGCATAAAAAACAAATTACTCATCCTCAGGTGTGTAAGAGTAATTTTCTGCCATTTAAAGTGTGTAGATCTTTTGTCCAAACATGAAGACAGGTGTTGTTTTGCTGAAGTTAATGTCATGAATTCAACATTTCAACATCTTGAACTTCATCGGTAAAAGGATGTAATAAGTGTATCTTGTGTAACACTTAAACTTCACAAGACAAATATACAAAAGTTTTATTTTTCTAGGAAATTTATGCTATTATTGACCCCTTTTTTGACCTGGAGCTTGTCCATGTCATTTTGCCATGAAATCGTTTTTTGGATTTCACTAAAATTTGGACAGTTTGTATGACATATCATTGTGGTGCATTGATTGCTGTGTTTTTTCGATAGCCCCAGAAGTTATCCCACTAGCCTATAAAATGGGCCAAATTGTTTAACGGCATATGAATTAGACAAAAGTACTAAATATTAATTTGATTTAGATAGGGTAATAGTGTATATTGGATGGCTACATGGTGAAAGACACCCTTCTATTTTTTTTGCAGAAACTCTTTGCACCATTATGTGCATTGCTAAATGACTACATTGTGCAAAAGCTCTCTGATCCTTCAGAATATCTTGCTCAGCTAATTATTGGGTGTCTGTTAAACCTAGTGAAACGTGTCAAATCTGGAACTGATGAAATTCCCACTTTGGAAATTCAGAAAAGTTTGCAGGTAATCATCAACAAACGATACAATTTTAATTTTGGCTGTTTCTCACTGTGTTAAATTTGGTTGATGATGCCAATGCAACTTTTACCAAAATAAATAACTAATATGTTTAGTTGGAACCAGTGGTGCATTTTATTCAACAAACAGAAAACTCCCTTGTGCACAGAGAAGCGATTCTGCTTTTGGCAGAATCTGTCCAATTCTTTCCCGTAAGTAAACTAGCAAAATAAAACAACCTAAAGTGTTTATTTCAAACAATGATTTATTTTATTCCATTACTTTTTCAGGACAAAATTGTTCACACCATTATGTCCATTTTCACATTTATGGGAAGTAGTTTGTTGAGGCGCGATGATTCTTATTCCTTTCAAGTGATTTCACAAACAATTCAATCTGTGGTTCCTGCTTTAATGTCAATAAAGGTTGGTAAATTTAAAGTTCAGTTCCAGCGTGATCAAGCTAATACCCTTATTTCCCCCCAAGTCACCAAGCCAAATGCCTGAATCACTGGATAAATCATGTGACAGTTTCTTATAATATCATCAGTAAAACTGCAGACAAAATACATGCAAAAAAGCACAGAATAGTCTGCATGTGCTGAACATGTGAAGGAGCCAAAATGTAGAATCTGCATTAATTGTGGTTTCTGTTCTTGACATGTAAAAAATGTATGATTAAAAGTAGCAGCCTGTCCTCTCTTCCATCAATATCATGCGGGCAGCCCATTAACAGCCCCTTTTTCCTATCAAGTTACTTTTAGTCCATCACTGTGTGTAAAAATTTGTTTAACTTTTTCAGGGCTTATCAGGCAGTTATCAGCAAAATGCAGTTGAGCAAATTCTTCAGGTGTTTGTTGATGCATTACCCCACATACCAGCACACCGCAGGTATTTGATCATAGTTTACCCCAGAAATGAAATAATATTTTACTTTCATGCTTTAAAACTGTTTTGTTTGGGACTTTTTTAATCATGTTTCTAAACTTTGGTCTGTTGTATTAGATTAACAGTTTTAAAGGAACTTTTAAATGCTGTTGGACCAGAAAAGTACACTTGGCAAACAATGCTTTTGTTACTGGGCCAATGTTTTACTAAATCTGAAGCAAAGAAATCTATACCTTCTCAAGTAAGAAGAATTTTATTTATTTCTTTTTTTCCTTTTTATTCTCAGGGCAGAACAATGCCTGAATGCATTTTGAGTCCACCGTTGAGCTACCTGCCTCATTGCAGTTACATCCATTATTTTTTATTAGATATTATTTTGAAGTTAACTTAAGTTTGGGCAAATCCTTAGATTCATAATACAAATGATCAAGACAGGATTAGAACCTACAACCTTCCAAACACATGCGCTAACCACTCAACCATCTTTTTAAACTGGTTTATTTGTCTCTTTGTTCCTATTGGGAATCATTAGCCTAAAACACTAAAATGCATTATAAAATGTAATCCATTCTATAACTCGACCTAAAAACTACATTCATATCATCAAAAACTTGTGATAGCAAGTTGTATTATGAAAAAGTGAATAAAGAGGAACACTTTTTAAAAAGTTTTGAATGATAAAAAGTGTCACAACACATCTGTTGCACATTACATGTGTGATGTTGTGATATTTAAAATCATGCAATGCCTTGCTCTGAGTATGCTTGGTGCTTCTTTCAAACAACTGGTCTAACAGGACACTAGCATTTTTGGCCCTTCCTTACTGAAAAGTGTGCTCTTGTAAACATCCCTGACCTGCTAGGCATTTTCCACAAAAAAATCTAAAACAATGTTGCTTTTTTTAGCTGTCTGTCACTGAAACATCCCCCCAATGTATGACTGAAAACATTTATTTGCTTTTTAGGCTGGTTTTGTTGAGGGTGACATAAAGTCCAACTTTTCAATGGAAGAAACTGTTGAGATTTGCCAATCTATAACACAGCTTTTTTCCATTGATGTGCAAATTAAATCTGTGGAATGCATCCTGGAGTTCGCTATGATTTTACCTAATGAGTTTGGTAAGCATGTAGATATTTCAAAACCAACCATCTAATCAGTAGTTTTAATTAAGGATGGCAGTACGGTATGGTACATATTAACTTGTGCGTACCATTTACCTCGGAATGAGAAATTTTCACAGATGATAGATTGGGCCATGGTTCCCTTTGGTTACCTTACTATCACCTCAAACCTTAATATGTTAAAGTTGAATGAAATTTGACAAATTGCTTGATAACAGTATCCCAAGCAAGTTGGTGTTTTGCTCAAGCCTTTTACATTTTTTACACTTGTGTATACTAAAACCAATTGGTAGAGCCATAAGAAATATGTGTTAATCAGGTTTGGTATGCATCAAGTTTATGAACAATCATATTCAAGGGTGTTTGTTTACAGACAAAAACAAAAGAAAGTATGGAACTTTTAAAAACTTATGGGATATTATCAATGTGGAAAAAATGTCTCTTGTTCAGTTGTGCAATTTTCGTTTGGGAATATTTGTTTTGGTATCCCACCTTTTATCATTGAGCAATCCAATATCCAAGGCATTTAACAATTCTGATGATGAGGAGTCTGTGATGGTAATGACATCGAGAATGGAATTTTTTCAAAGGTAAATGATTTTATAAGGATGTTCATAATAGAATGGTATAAAACAGAATGGCTAATAGTTTTGAATCTTATACTAATTTTTGCCAGACTGACATACATAATTGCAAGTAATGAGACAACAATTTTTCCCATACCTTTTAGTTGATGTTCTGTGACAGAAGGAAATTTTTGAGTCCCCTTCCCCGAAGGGGTTTACACTGTTTTCACTTCTCTGTTTAATGAATAGAACTTTTACAGGTTATAGACAGGGTTATTGGGTGAGTTTTTCCCTTGGGTTAAGCTCCAACCTCCCATGAAAAATCATTTTCCAAAGTCGAAACTGGATGCAATTAAGACAGGTTTTAAAATTTAGTCAACATGCCACCATGGTGTATTGATTTCTTTGTTAAATCCAATATCCCCAAAAAGGCCTCATTGTATTGGCACACATCAACATGGAGTGTAAGCGAATTGCCTGCTGTTGTGGATAAAATAATATTTGTTCCTCTTATCCGAATTGGGGTTTAGGATTCCATGTTCTATATTAAACATTGCTACAATTTAACTTTGAAAGAGCAATTTTCCACAATGTTGAAAACAGTTACATGTTTGTCTGTAACTTGTTTAAGCTTGAGCTATGGCCTGATATGAGCAGATCCCAATTGTTACTTTCGTTAAAGAAATTTACCCTATAAAAATTTCCTACTTTATTATTTTTTTCTGCCGTTCTATTGTTTTTTTAACATAGTCAACTCACTTTTATGTGTGACTACTGTTGCCATTACTAGTAATGCCAAATTAGGTTTGGACTGTAAACGAATATTTGGCAGTCTTCACAGAATAAATTTGGCGGAATCAACCGAATTTGTGACATCATGCAAACCCTTACACTACGTTTTTAACATAATGCATGAGTTTCGCTGCCAGACAAACAGTTGTGCTGCAACAGTTTAGTTGTATTGTATGGTTATCTCAGTTAACCATAAAAGATAATGCTTTAATAAATATTAGTTGATGCGATAACTAAAACAATAATTGGGTTGTTTGTGACAAACATCTACCATCTGACTTTGAAGCCCTTGATTTTAAAAAATATAGCCTTAGCAATCACAAATACCTTAACTTACCACAAACAGCAGCATCACAAAAATACCCTGTCTAACAGTTTTATTGTTACGAAAGTGAATAATCAAAAATCACCATGTCGCATTTTTTCATTGTTAGACTTGTTAGTTATAGCGCTGTTTAAAAGATTGTGTAGTACGTAGGCAGAAAAAACATGTTTGTGCCTTTAAACAAACATCGTTTTACGTAATGACAATTATCAATTAGGCCCAGACACTATTGTTGATATTTTTTTGTGTGCGGTAAAGTTCGGTTGAATCGCAACAAATTATTCAGCCAAAACCGACTCTTTGTCCAAATTGCTGATTCGGTCGAATAAATTTGGCAAACTGTAGCTTCGGTACATCACTAGACATTACAGGTCATTTTTGAGTTGTTGGTTTGTTTTAAAATCCGAAAGGTAAATTAAGCGACATGGTTTTGGAGAAAAACAGAGCTATGTCGCTACCTTTGATTTTGCAACCATGCAGTTCGCAATTTTAAATATGTGTAGTTGGAGTTCCTGTTTCTTTTTTAGTGTGCTTTTGAAAGCATTGCAGTTGGACAAAGAGGTTTGCAAGATGAGAGAACAATCTGTGGCAATAAAAAGGTCAGAAAAATACTATGATGTGTTGTCAACAAAGATGGGGGAAATTCTAGACAAGGTAAATATTTTTTTTAATGTATGTAGTTAAGCTATGTCAATTTGTTGTTTGTCCACTTGTGCAGATAAATCAACTTCTTCCAACTGGAACAATGCTATTAATTGTCAGTCGCTTGCTTGAAATGCATTCTGACAAAGTTCATCTCAAAGTGATACAAATTTTCACAAAACACATTTCTTATGGCTTCAACCTGTCAGAGACGGATGTAACAAATGTTTATTGTTGTAAAAGTAATTATGTTATTAATCTGTTCTCTTGTGTTTGTAGGTTAACCTGTTTGAAAATGTTGCGAAGCATTTGATGAAAGTGGTGACAGAACATGGGTAAGATTGGGGCATGTGAAATACTTCTTTGGTACATAACTATAACAAATGCATGTTTCAACTAAGTAACTAGGGCTTACATAAGCCACCCCAATAATATTGCTCATGATGGAGGTTTCATTTATCTGCAGTAAAAATGGGGATGTTGCATCAACTTCACAACATGTGGCAGTAGCTATTGCACTGACAAAAATAGTAAAGGTATGTGGAAAGGCAAGTTCCACATATTTTGTTGGTTTGGTCCCAGTTTTGTGTGATTTCATTTTACAAAAAGGAATGGAGCTCGAGGTTTGTCAACTTTTGTTTTCCTGTTTTTTTGTCAAAGTGTTTTTATGCCTGTTTCTAATTTCAGGTGATTTCTTCTTTCCTTGAGTGTATAAGTGAATTAATTACAACTCTAAAGGCTCACTGCATTGTGCATTTGCCAAAGTAAGTTTTTTAAAACTTAATTACATTGATCACTTAAAAATATTTAATGCGAAGGTTTTATTTTGTAAGTTGTAAAAAAAAGCTTTTAATCATACAAACTTAGTAGGTAGAACACAAACGGTAACCAATGGTTAACTGTCGTCATGTGTGTTACAGGACCTACTGTTCTAAACCTGGTTGCATTTTGTGTAAGGTTTAGTAAGACTGGAGAGGTAATGTGTCTGGGAAAGAGTTTTATGTATATGTTTGTTTCACAGGATCTGCTCATGTGTTTTAAAATTGCTTGGAAGAAAAGCTGTTTTGCATAATGCAGCTGTTCTACACTCTACAATCAAAACAGTGCTGTCATTGTTTCAGTCTGTTGCGAACTTTCTTAGTCCGTACCTTGTTGACTTCCTGTACAAGGTAATGTCACAAACAGAAAAATGCCACTATTTTTCCAGGTCTTTAAAATTTATGTCTTGCAGCTTTCTCCAATAGTCCTAATTCATCAGCAAGCCAATTCTACATCAAGCAGTGGTCCTGAAAGGATCGAAAGAAAAAGGGCAAAAACACAAAAACATGTGGATGATGCATCAACTCAACTTCAAATAGTTTTATCATCTGTACTAACCTTTATTGCCAAAAAAACACCATCACGCTTACTTATACCTGCATTTTCATCCTGCTACCAAAAGGTGTGTTGTGAATAGTGATCTCATATTTTTTATGCCTTAGCAATGTTACAAGCCTGCACATTTACAAAATACCTTAGCAACTTAAAAATAGACTGACATTGAACATTTGATATTTTGAAAAAAATCTGACATTGAACATTTGATATTTTGATGCAGATTGTCAAAAAATGTCCCCAAGCAACAGAATGTCTGGTTTCAGTGGCAAACACACATTTGAAGGGTTTAAACAAAAAAGTTTTGAGCATAAATTCAGCACCGTACTTTGCTTTTTACATGGAAACTCTAGATTTCAGATCTAACCAAAACAAGGTAATTTTGTTCATGATTTGTTCACTTCAGCATGTTTTGTAACGTTTCTGCTGCAGATGCCATTGGAGGATATTGCAAAAATTGAAGATGAAACTTTAGATGGAGTTATAAACTTGTTTTTAAAACTTCCTGAAGAAGAATTTCAACTTTTGTACCACAAGGTTACCTTTCCAACAAGTGTCATCTATGTTGCATTTATATATATTTTAACCAGATCAAATGCCTTTTAGTCTTGTTATGAATTTTGCCTTAACGATCTAATTTCAAACAGCTTTTTGTATGGGGTTGTTCTGCTGATAGCTCCCTATCCAAATCCACAACTTTCTATCGATGCATAAACATTCTTGC
>QXVZ01027703.1:0-13282 GCA_008931825.1 Phallusia fumigata
AGTTACTAATTTCCCAGCTTGTTGAATATGTATTGAATTTCTCCTTTTTTTGCTAAGCGCGTATAATCACTATATAAACCATCTTGTTATGTTTTAAAAAAAAGAAATTTTCACATCTCATTATTTTCTTCTATATCTATGCGACGTGTGTGAAAACATGTAAGTTTTCTCAGATTAAAGTTTTTAATTTTATTTGATTTGGGTGGAGACTAACAAAATTGTTTGTTTCCTTTATCATGACGATTACAGACGACCACAATTGCCACCCAACCGTCGCGGTCAAACCATCTTGGGGGGTAGGTACATTGCGTTTCTCTTCCTTTAGTTCTGATATTCCTACAACATGTTTTCGTTTCTAGTCGCCGTCAGATCGGTCGGGGACGACGAATCACCGCTGGAGGTCGCCGCCGACTGGTTGTCACCGACCCCGACCCTGCACCCCCAAGTAGGTTGATCGCGAAACGGTGGAATGCCATCTGTTCCCACCATCGCATTGGTAGCGTAAGTGGCCCGTTTAATTACCGGCTGCCAATAAACAAAAACCCATTGTATATAGCGGACGACATTTTGCGTGCGTGGCCAGCGGCAGTAAGGATCAACGCAAGTTCTGGCTTTGTCCTACGGAATCTTGACAACGAGGAACGTTATTTTCACCCGTCAAACAACAATTTTCATGTTTTCGACTTGCCGGTGCTTGTGTGTAGCCGTGAAGAGCTTACTGACTTTCTGATCTGTCTATTGTCAGAGCAGATATGGTTTGCGGGCGGACAGATGCGTCAATCCTTCTCTGTCTCTGGTACGACAACATCCATCCCTCCGACTATCTTCAGGTATATTAAAATATCATGGAAGAGAATATAGCTATGTTATGTTGCATGTCATATTCTGATGTTGAAATTACCAATATTAGTGAGTCTTATCAATTGCTGAAAAGTATGCTGCCAGCTCAACTAACATTTTTTAATCAGGTCGACAACGAAGCGGTTGAAGTGGCGGCGGTGAAGAAGCGGGTTAGAGAAACGCGCTAAAGAACTCGCATAGTTACTGTTCGTACTAAAGTTGCGCTTTGGTCAGGCATGATGATTGGGGATCTCGACACGGGGACGCAGTTGCCTACAAAAATTATTCATACACATTTGCCAGGGTTGAAAAGAGGGTCGAGCAAAACTTTACATGAGACAACCGAACGCTGGGCATTATGGAGAAAAGTCAACAAAATAACAAGGTGCCAGGGAAGGTTTGCACGAGTTTTCACAGCTTTATGCAGATACCCATCTGAGAGTACAAAGATGGGGTCAGAGTAGGTGCAAAGCGAAAGAGAACAAAAACAAAGGCGGCGGAGCCTGAGGAAAAGTGGGGAAAACTATCAAGAGTAGCGACTCCTAACAAAAATGTTGGAAAGTATATGCAGGCCACTGCAAACTTTTCAATGAGTTCCGAACTTTATTCGGATTTACTGCAAAAGGGTAAATGGTTGGTAGACGAACACATTGACGAAGCAGTTTCCCAACGGGATGGGTTTGCAAAGTTGTTTAGCGTTTTCCACATTTTCGGACAAAAATTACGTTATTTACACCTAAAAATAAATTCGTTCAAATTGTTAATGTCCAAAAAGTTTACAGCCGCTTTGTGTATCCTACTGGAAGACTTGACGGTTGAAGAAAAAAGCTTACGAAAAGTGGTACCAGGATAACTACAAAACTATTATTCTATTTACTTCTGTTATTTACCACTGTTTCGAAACTAACAAATACAAAGAATATAACACTCTATTGTTTGTTTACCGATTGCCCAGTTAAACATCTTTTCAGACAAAGGAAAAATCTATTTTCAAAACGTTTCGAACAAAGCGGGAAAATTTACATCTCTACGTGTCACTGAAAATGACAAATTGAAACTTGCAGAAACTATGAAGCACACTCTTCCCAGGGAGGCATTCCTCAACTATCTCCGCAGTCTGACGCAATACGAATATAAAAGGGGATGTCGAGATGGATGTTCCGCCAAAGCAACGTTGAAGATCTGCATTGTATTTTTTCGTGTGTTTCGTTTTGTTTTCAACCGACCTCATTTTTATCGTCAGAAACATCGATTTTCAATCTTCCATAATTCCGGATTTTCTTATCCCCATCGTCATTAGCGCTCCATTTCGACTGAAACTCATTCATGGGAAAATCTCTAGTAATACCCAGCGCATAAACACTTAAAACGGTCAGATTCAGAGAGAATTAAAGACAATAGGTCTCTACGAGGACGAACAGCCACACTGATTGTAACGTAAGTGTATCTTGTATTTTGTATGTTCTTTGTCGTCTTGCACAATATAACTTGTAAAAGGGTCTTTTTGGTCTGAAACTTGTTTAATAGTTTTCGAGTCAGGTTTCGGAGTGTTTTCATTTGCACACGCTGCAGATCTAAGTGGCGGCTCGCAAAAAAACACCACACGACAACGGAAATCACACCGTGGCAAAAGTATGTAGAAAAAGATAAATTCCTCGATGATGCGTGACGGCACTATGGCTCTCACAAATGCCATAATTTCATGTGTGTATTCCAAACTCATATTAATCTGTATTTAAACACTTGCTGGAAATTTACTGCGGGGCAACACGAAGAAGGATTTGTTTACAAACCATTTCACCATTTATTCACACGCAAGGTACCCAGTAGAGTGAATTGTCCAGTGGTGACAGCCTTAGGCACTCCTGAGCTAACCGTACATTAAAGAAACGATGGAAAAATATACTAGCTAGAAGTGACGGACTTGGCGGTAAACGCTAACACCTTAGGCAATTAGTAATTGTTATGGTCAAGACTCTTTGTACAGTGGTTATAAACAAAGCCAATTTTTCGACTACAGATGGTGGTCCTGATAATGTTGGCCTTTTTATTAATGAAGCTATGGATATGTTCCTGGAAGGGTAATGCCTTTCAGGATTAATGACACTTTTTACGTGTATGACATCAAACACTGGCACATGTGGATTTTAAACTTGATTTTGTAACACCTACACTGATACCGGTAAAATATCATCGTGAAGAAATAAATTTTCAAAGGTCTATGGCAGACTTGGCTGGGAAAGGCTGACGAAACTCAAAAGCGAGGATCAGGAAGAGGAAGAAGACGGTAACAATGTAGCTTCTGACGACGTTGAGGCTCCGCCTTTAAACCCGAAGTTGAACTAAAACCGGACATAAAGTCATTTTGCCTGCTAAGCTCACTACTACGCCACGTCGTTTGATAACTGGAGTATAAAAATAATCCTAAATTTGACATGGGTATGTGATTCCTAACACGATAAATACATTAAATGCTCATTAGACGTGCTAAGGAAAATGGCAGGGGAAATGCATAGCAACTAACGGTTTTCGGTGTCAATGAAAATGCAAGGGCCACACACACCTCGCGATATCGTTCTATGCTCCCGAGCACAGCTGTCAGCTCAGTCGCTGTAGGCGCCCAGCTTCGCCTATCAACACACGCTGATCACGTGGTGATAATTGATCCAAAAAAGCTAAAATCCTTGCGATGGACGGTAGTGTCGAACGTCATAAAAACTCGACAGGTGTTTGTCTGCGGGTTCCACTCGCACAAGGTCTAAAAAAGGGGCCCAAGTCGCAGATGCTCCGCGCAATCGTGTTACTTTGCCAAGTACAACAGCTCGTCATTATAGGCCATCAGCATGCTACTGTATAATTTCATCAAGATACCCTTTTTCATTTAAATTATTTTGCACCAGATTTTACCCAAGAATATTCAAGTATTTACAGATTTATAACCAAATCTTGGGCCAGCTCACGCTGATAAACATCTTCACACGTGAAGATGAACGAAAAAAAAACACAAGATCAACCGCTTTCTGCTCAACACGATGCAGGAAATTCGACGCGGAACATTGGAACTCGATGAAAATGGAACGGGACAATCACAGCATTCGCGCACATTCTTTCGGAAAACATTTTTCGAAGGGGGGAGTCTTCTGTAGTGACCGCGTTGTTATCTTGGTCTCGAAATGCTATATGAGCCGTGCCCTTTCTACATCAAATCTGTAGAAATAAAAGCAGAACAAAATTATATCTGAACATTTTAGCGCATAATAATTTAAGTTTTGTGCCTCCGACTTCTGTTAGCAGCAGTTAGAAAGCGGTGTGTTTGCTTTTGTGCTACGCTGTAACTAAGCGTTCAGTACAATATCACCACCTCCAACTTATGAACTGTAAAGTTGTTTGGAACAAATAAAAAGACTGTATGTGAAGTATAAATTCAAGTAGTACAATTTTTCAGATACTTGTGTATCGTGGCTGTAAAACACAATTGTTTTCTATACTATTCTGTTTCTAACCAGAAAAGAAAAGGTAGGACACTCGGAAACGTCGGACCTGTCACGTCTGTGGTGACAGTTTTGCAAACGTCACATACCACCTCAATCAAATTTTAAGTCACATACAACATGTAGATGAGGATATTAAAGTTATTTCATAAGATTATTTGGATTAAAAAAACAAAAGCAAACTGACACAGAAATCGCTAGAGTCATTTTAGGAACAGTATGAAATGCAATTGCAGCAAATTAACACATAAACAAGCAGCTTTATACACAAAGCAAATACAAGTGATGGTCCACTGCATAGAAGATTTCAACAAGCCAGGCCTCATTTTACAAAGACTTAACAAACAAATAACAAAAGAAGGATCAGAAAGTAGAAAGTATGCGTATGGTGAAGCAGGCAGTTGCACCAAAATTTTATAACTTGAGGGATCCAGCAGAGATCATAGAAACAGATGGAAGGAATAGCACAAGGTAAATTGATAATACTAAGGATAGGACTGATTTTTTTCGAGTGTTAACTTGTTGTTTTGCAACTTAGTTGCAACGGTCCACAGGAAAACTGTATTTCAAAGTGTAGCAGAGTTAAACTTTACATTTTAGTTTATTGTATTTGTCATTTAGCATTCAAGGAAATTGGTTTGTCCTTGTATCGTAAAACTATCGCCAGAATTTCCTTTTGATTTTGCAGCTGTAAGCATTCCTGTAGGAACCATCGGACATGGAATTGTTGAGCTGCGGGATCGCGCCCCGTTTTCTCGGGTCGATGTGGTAGTATTGGCTCTTGGGACCAACAACGTTCTGAGAAACCTCACTCATTCCAGACAAACTGAGTTGGGACTCATTGGAAACATTAACCGGAGATGCTTGTCGACTGATTGAACAAACCAAAGTCTAGCATCCTGGTGCTAAGGCAGGTATTATTACATTTTTGTTTGTTGCGAATAAGTTATCCCTCGCGAAGATTGATATGATTACAAAACGTTCTTTGTTACGTATCAAAGGTTCTTGCATCTACACAATTTGTGTCAAGAAACGTGTTTTGCTGTGAGATACTGCCACTCATTGGTACTGCGAAGGCCATTTCTACGCAGAAATAAACGCGGCGATTCGAATGGTTGCGACCTGGAGACGAGCCAAGTTTATGAACATTATAGTTCCCAATTCGAGGAGTAATCTCTGGTACGACAACATCCATCTCTCCGATGAAGGTTTGGGTATCTACTTGAAACAACTCGAGGAGTGGTTTCGTCCGTCAGATCTAAACCACAGCTTTGCAGCAACACTAGACAAACGTTTAAATTTTGCCGTAGAATTCCACCCTGCCTGGCAACGCAAAAAATGATACACGTTCTTGCTTTAAAAACGTCCTATCTTCATGTATATTGAAATATCATGCAAAGAATATAGCTATGTTATGTTGCATGTCATAACCTGTTGTTAAGATTACCAATATTAGTGAGTCAATTGCTGAAAAGTGTGCTGCCAGCTCCAAGGCGACAACGAAGCGGTTAAAGAGGCGGCGGAGAAGAAGCGGGTTAGAGAAACGCGCTATAGAACTGTAATCGTTACTGTTAGTTTGGGTTTAAATCTCATCATTGGAACAAACCGTCCAATACAAAATCGGTTTTCAACGGTCATGGAAAGTGTAGGTTTGATTACTGACAGCGAGTTTTGCGTTCCATACAGCGGTTACGTTAAACATCGTATGAACACAGTTGTAGCTAGTCTTTGAAAGGTTTACGCAGCGGTGAATTGAAATAAAAAACGACATACAGACATAGAGAAAAAATAAATAAACTCCCCAAAGATGGTTTTGAATCAGGAAACAGGAGCTCAGTCTCAAATGAGACCGTTTCAAAGAAAGTACGTCAAGAGACCGGAAATATACAATTTTTAGACGAAAGTGAGATGGAGGCTTTTTAAAAAATGTTTGACCGGCAGAAAGAAAATAGAGTCAGCGAAAAGCTTCCAAGTGTTTTAGGCAAATTTTTTAGTGATGCAAATTTTTTTATGAAAAGCCTTTTTACGCCTATGAAATCGTCACGCGCCATCCACACGAGGGTAGATCACCGATTGGTGTAGGCATCTACGTTACGAATTCGCACAACGCAACATCAATAAAAAGTTTTTTAAATCAACAAAATCTTTCAAAAGCGACGCAAACAAAATTTATGGAAAAACGCGGAAACATATTTGTCGCGCTGTTTCCAAATGTTACAGAAAAGGCGTCAAAGTGAATCCTTGAAAAGCCATTTCTGCATTTGTGTGGCAGCCACACTATGAAAAACATGAAGAACTTGGTAAGTTTAGTAAAACACATCTACTTTAGCCTAATTTAAAACATGTGGTTTCAGAGTGGGAAATGCTGAAAAAATTCTTTCCAGAAATTTCAGATCGCCTATTTAGGGACTTTCGCAATAAAAGCGAAATTAGAACCGCTATCAAAAAAACTACAGTTGTCGAGAAACACTGTGATGAGAACAATTGAGACAATTAGTGAGAATGTTTCACATCAACCTCACCACGATTATAATAACTGTACGTGTTTTTCGTTACAACTTGACTAGTCAGCTGACATCAGGTGTTCCGCATAATCCATTTTGTTCATGCGCATGTTTCTTCCTGATTGGAGCATTAAAGTAGTGCATGGCATTATAATTTTGAAAGAAGGGACAAGAGACATAGACTTTCATAATGCAGCTACCACAATGAAATAAATCTGCCCCAGTGGAAGTTGGTCTCAGTTACAACAGATGGGGCAAAATCAATGGTTTCGTTGCATTGTGCCAAAATGATGATGATTTTCTACATTTCAGTACCACTGCATTATCTATCAACAAGTTTTGTGCAACAAACGACTAAACGCAAAAGAAGTAATGGATATTGCATTGGAAATTGCAAGTTCAATTAGAGCGAAGGCCCTTCAGCGCCGTCTGTTCAAGTACGAAGTTGAAGGACACGATCTTTTGTTACACAAGTAGTAGAAAGATGCCGGTTCTGGCACATATTGGAAAAATCGGAAATCCCCCACTTTCCCATTCGGGGAATCCCCACATTCCTATGACGTCATAGGAAAACGGGGAATCCCCCACTTTCCCATTCGGGGAATCCCCACATTCCTTTCTCAACCGAGTAGTGATTTCCAATTAGTACAAACTCATTTCGATCTCAACCGGATAGTGATTTCCAATTCGATCTCAACCGGATAGTGATTTCCAAGTAGAACACGTTCTGGGTAGTGATTTNCATATGCAACAAGTTTATTAGGCTTCTTTCCAATTCCAAAAACTCAATGGCTATAGAAAATACTAGAATTAGATACGGCCTGTTGACTATAAAAGAATAAAATATAATGGAAACTACTTTATTAATGTATAAGCATAGCAACAACTTGCTTCCAGATGCATTTGCTGATACTTTTTGTACTAATACAAAAACAATCCAAACCCGTGCCAACTGCATGTATGTTAAACCATCCTATGGCACTACTTTAAGTCAGCAAGCAATCCAATATATTGGCCCAAAAATGTGGAGCAATCTTCCAGATGAGATTCGAAAATCTCAATCGACTAGGCATTTTGTAAACAACTTCACTGCTCACTGCCTGTATGGAGATAGCACTTAATATAACCACTACCACGTGTGTGTTGTTTTTACTGAAGCCACCAAAAATGATGTCAAGCGTTCACCCGTTACGCGTCACTAACAGCACATTGTTTTGTTCCTTATTTTCACACGGACGCGTTTTTGTGGATGGCGCATCATAGTTACTACATACTATGTCTATATAGTTTCTGTAGCGCAATGGTAGCTTTTCATCCTATTCATTATTCTGTGCCGTGAATTCACACTTACACGCAAATGTAACAATTAAATATACAGCTCACGCAGCACTTTGCATGGTTTTGTGTGTGTACTGCACAACTGATTTTATTGAATTTTATAAACACAACACTATAATTTTCACATATGTCCTAAAGTCGATACATTTGCCAATGTGCATCTGGTTAGGGACAGATCACTTGTTGCAGTTATTTTTCAGGGGTTGGATGAGGTGTTACTTTGGATTTGTGCCCCGGATCGCGACGAAGCCAATGCCGACAATGCCGCCGTTTGGCGAAACGCCACACCTGCGCTGTTTATGTGACTTAATTGTCGTTTTGTCTCTACTTTTTTGTTTGTTTGTTTGATTTCTTATTTATTCCATTTTTTACATTACGGTAATGTAAAAAAAACTTCTGTCTGTCATTCATTGTTTGTGCTATCGCTTGCTTTTNTTCAAGCAAATGCGCGGTTATGTTAGTCAAAGAAAAGTTAATAGCTGAGACGCCCTTTTTATCGGCGCAAGTTTAACGATTTTTCTTGTTATGGGCTTTAAACTTGAAAGGATGTCAACGGCACAGGACTACTTGGCATTTCACAAAGCGCTGTAAAATTTGTTGCCAACTCACTCACTCTCTTGTGGGCCCTCGTCACATAACGCCTTGTAACGACGGTGTAGTTGCAACGCGGTCTACCTTGATCGACCAATTGTGTCATCCACTATTATCGCGCTTCATAACGTCCTAACGTTGCGCAGCTATCTCCGACTTGGTTATTGATAAGCAGTATTGTGTGGGGATGATTTTGTTCCCCGAGCGATATAAACTCAACTAAACTGTGCCTTAAACATTAAAACAAAGATTGTTCGAATTAGAATATCGAATCCGTGCAGACAATACGATAACTAGGGATGTTCAAAGTAAAACAGCTGGATATTCTAGAATAGTTGTTTCGAATCCAGAATATCAAATCCAAGTCTTACAATAATTTTGGCAGAATGACACACAGAATTGCAAGCAACAAAACAACAATAAAGGATTGTTTGGAGAAGTGCCCCATGCCTTCTATTACATACGTGGGGGTGATCTCCCTTTAAACGTCGAAATCCAAACAATGTCAGACGTCCAGTCATTACAGTTACGTGCAAAGGTTGTAAAAACGTTTACATGTGAAAGGCCTAAGCCAGTAAGGCAACTACTATTTTCCGCCCTGATGCAACTTCAAATGTACAACTAAAACGAGTTGGGCGATCAATGACGCATCAGAATTTTTGCTGATGCTGCAGATAAGTCAACCTTGTAGCGATACACACGTCACTTGTTGCGCGCGTATGTTCTTGTTTTTCATTATCACGGCAAACGCGCGGCTTTGGAGCAGCTAAAAAAGGAGTTTAACGTTGCTGTTGCGTCTGTGAATGCCACTTCCATCAACACGAAGTGCAGACGAATTGCGCACACTCGTTTAACATGTGTTTTGGACGAAATAAAATCGCGTCCAATTACCCTATACAAACGGCAAATTTGGACTCAAATCTGTCCGTATTCGAATCCTTAGCATTCGATATTCTACTTTGAACATCCCTAACGATGACAGGAACCAATATTATTTTATCCACAACAGCGCCCAAACATTAACAATGCATCATAGCGAGTGGCACTCACGCACGCAGCAACACCAATTCAACGCCACTTGTTTCTTTACAAAACAATACTTAGCTGCACTTTAAAAGTGATAATAAAGTAAAGGAAATCTTAGAGAGGCTAAAATTTTAGCCAGATATTCTACTGTTGACATCCCTGCTAAAAACTACCAAATACCCTTAAATTATTACATCAAGTGCCTATTTAATGCTGGACAGAAAAAACTTAAAGTCAAATAGCATTTTCCAGGCATATAGGTTTCATTAAACATTTTAGTCACATAAGCATGCTGGTTAACTTTGCGGGAAACACTCTTTTTTGTAAAAGCTCGAACATTTACAAACTAATACTTTTTTGTTCACATGGTTATTCCAAGTAGATTTTGCAAAACACACCCCAACATACTAGGTAAAGATAGTGTCAAAACCACTTACTTAAAACAATGTCATAATCAGATGCCTTTATGCACTGCAACATGAAACAATTGCTTTAAGGGTAAAACCCCTAAAATTGTTTTAAAACAGAAAATATTTTTATTAAAATCAGCTTGCATACAATTTCGAAACAACCACTGTTGAAAACGTTGCTAAACAAATACGTTATTTACAAAAAAATGGGGCAAAAGTCAATGCTGAATTTTAGTGACAATTACTTTAATTTAAAAAACTAATTTTGAATAATTATATGCCATCAAATTACCTGAAGTTAAAACTTCTATCCATTGCATGTTTCTATAACTGTGGACTTCCATAACCCCTTTTTAATCAAGAGATTTTTAAAACAGCATGCTAACATAAGTTTGCAAAACACTACACAACAATACTGAGAACCTGTATCCTGCAGCATTTTCATCAGTTTAACAAACAGTAATATTGAAATAATCCCTAAATATACACAATGAATAGAAAAAGAGATAACTGGCTGATTCTTTTATCTACTGGTAGTGGTAAGCTAAGTATTACACAACATATAATCCAAATGTTAAACTTACACAACAGTTAAACTTCTGTGTTAACATAAGCAAGAAAAATGAATGAATTTATATAACTCAAGAAAAATCGTATCGCATTGGTGTCAACAAAAAAACAAAACATAAAACCTCAAAAAAATTACAAAAAAGCAGATGCCTGACCAATGTAGCCACTGCTAGCATTGGCTGATTTGGAAAAAATATCTACAAACTAAGCAAAATTCATAAAACAGAGTCACTGCCAGGGAGTACTTTAATTAAAAACATGAAAAATAGTGGCAGGCCAGCTAGGTTACAGAAAACACTACAAATTAGGATGGGTCCAGCAATACAACATCCATGTTGTGTAAAAAGAGGTGCCAAATATGCCATTATTTTGTCATGTACTTTACACATATTTTAGCTTTTACCACTGCTGTTGTTTAAAATCATTGTTTATAACAAACCATACATGTTTTTATTGCTATATTCCTCAATATATGTCTTTTATGATTAGTTCCAGGACCTGTATAAAACATACAGGTATATATGTGCCAAAAGTTGTCATATCGGTTGTGCTTTTGCTAAACCAATGTATGTTACTTTAAAAGAAATACAGCAGTGCCATAAAATACCACATTTCTACTAACAAACAAACAAACCAGAAACAAATGTTTAAGCCAGTGTTTCCCAACCGGAGAGGAATTCCTTCCCATGAAGGAATTTCATGAGTTAAGTGACAGGAATTTCCCCATTGACAGTGAAGTTATTTATGATAATCGTACCATTTTTTTGGTAGATCAGTGAATTCAACCTTATATTTCTAATTTCTTCTGATAGGGGATAAATGAAAATTTCCAAAATAGTCCAAGGGGGGGGGGGGGGGCATCAAAAAAGGTTGGGAACCACTGGTTTAATCCGTGGCAAAAACAAATTGGTTTACCCCCAAAGCAGAAGTAGTCGTCTGATAAATTGACCACGTGACCTGAATAAAACGTGACTGTCAAATTAAAAAACAAAGACTTATCTTTTGAGGGGTAAAAGTGGCAAGTATGTTGTAAACATTTGCTGGGAAAACAGATTTTTCTTTTTGTACAAAAAACATTTGTGTCATCTTTACGGAACTACTCATAAACCCGTGACAATCGTGATGACAAAAACACCGACGTCCTANGTGCATCAAA
Source organism: Phallusia fumigata (assembly GCA_008931825.1). NCBI lineage: Eukaryota > Metazoa > Chordata > Ascidiacea > Phlebobranchia > Ascidiidae > Phallusia > Phallusia fumigata. The sequence goes on from QXVZ01027703.1 coordinate 11,927, forward strand.
AAAGGTTGGGAACCACTGGTTTAATCCGTGGCAAAAACAAATTGGTTTACCCCCAAAGCAGAAGTAGTCGTCTGATAAATTGACCACGTGACCTGAATAAAACGTGACTGTCAAATTAAAAAACAAAGACTTATCTTTTGAGGGGTAAAAGTGGCAAGTATGTTGTAAACATTTGCTGGGAAAACAGATTTTTCTTTTTGTACAAAAAACATTTGTGTCATCTTTACGGAACTACTCATAAACCCGTGACAATCGTGATGACAAAAACACCGACGTCCTACATGTCGTTTGCATGTGTGACCAATGAGAGCAAGGAATTTATTTGGTACAAGTCATAAACATTTTTTTTACGCAATAAAAATTTGTTTGGGTACAATGCCTCATTGCAAGTTTCTTTTGAGAACTTTAACAACAAATTTTTAATTCTAGTATGAAGCCTTTTTTATTTTGGTAAAATGTGAACAAAACATAATTCCCAAACGCTGTGCTGGACGCATGTACGTAAATATACGTTACGCTGCTTTGTTCTGCCAACGATCACTCTGCTTGTTTGGAAAACATACCGGTCCTCGATAAAAAAATTTATAACGTGTAGAAATATGTCTTTTTAAACGTGATTTTTCAGCATATTTGACAGCAGAACTGCATTATAAATGTTTTTTGTGAAAACTGACGAGGAGTGCTAACATATTCTGCCTTTTCGAATTTTTTACAAGACGTTAAAACTTTGCATAGCCCAGTTTTAGCTAGCCCATAGGTTACAATTTACCTGAGTTCTTAGGGCAAACAGCGTTAAAAACGACCTTGCAAACAAAAAAGTGTCTTGTTGTGTTTGGTTCGTGAGATATTTGGCTTCGAAGTGGGCACTTTTTGTTTGCTGGGTCGTTTTTGACGCTGTATGCCCTTAGAACTCAGGTTTACAATTTGTATTTTAGAATTTAAGTTTTTTAGTTTACCTCAGAAAGGTTTAGATTACAAATACGTTTATTAACTATTACAGGACACGAAAGTGATCAGATATGAATGAATAAGTTGCAGTGTATTTGAATTGTTGACAGTGAAATCAATAAATATTGGCTAAAAGTAGATTTGTGGATTCAAATTTTCATCTATAGTTAGGGTAAGTATTCTCACAACTTTTCACTTGATAACTGGTGCCGGATAGTTGGTTGTTTTGGAAATTTGGTGTAAAATTTGTAAATCAGAACTCTAGTAAATTGAGTTTGCTAAGCTCATCTTCGGGATATTCAAAGTAGCAGGACCATAGGCGCCGAGTTTTGCAAAAATGCAAGGTGGCAGATGTACGTCACAACGCCAAGTATTGTGACGTCACACATGTGAACAACAGCAAGAGTC
>QXVZ01027711.1:0-11682 GCA_008931825.1 Phallusia fumigata
AGTTTTAAACAATGCGTGTTTGTATTACAACAAGCTTAAAATGAAGGAAGCTTGCCATGCTGATGAGGTAGTCAGCCGTGAGATTTGATAGACAACGTTATCAGCGCCACGTAAGAAGAAAGCTTACCGCCATAGTCAACTATTTAGACAATGCATACCGACGATCATTTCCATCGTGGCTTGGGAAAGAAAGTTCTTCCTGCAGAAAATCTGCTCCCAACCGTCGCTTTTCGCCTTCTGCCAAGCTTGAAACACTCGCAGCAAACACATGTGATCGCTGAAGGTTCCTGCAAATAAACTACTATTGTACTAATACATAACCACGAACCTAAGACATCACAGCACAGTTATGTGACTGACCCGCCGAAAGCTTAACTCTGCTTTCCAACGCTTGTTTTCTCATTCTTGGGTTCTGGGGAAGTTGGAATGGGTCCTTGTATGCCAGAGAGCAAGCGATTGTAAGAATGGGATCCAGACACTTTAACACAACACCGTGCAAGATCATCTTAGCTGGGGAAACAGACCAAAATTTTTGAAAACAGCGAAGTTAAATAATTCAACAGCTTCAAGAAAATGTTGTTTTTTTCTATTTCAGTGAATTTCGTTTATACCGAGTCTATTTTAGTAAGTTACTCGACTCAAGTTTAGTTAAACCTATTTTATTGGGGGACTCGACTTGAGTCTTGTGTGCTTGTGATAGTAACTTCTGGTTTTTCATATTTCTAAAATTATTTTTCATATTTCTAAATAGCCAAAATTAAATATCTGAGAATAATATTCATTTGGTGTTTCAAATAGTGTGCGAGTTGCTGAGACACCTTCAGTTATTCTGCTAACCGCTGATGTCGAATCTCAAAATATAGTAATAAAGCTAGATCCCTATGGTACAAAGCATTCAGCGGGCAAAACACAAACCTAATCGAGGCTCCACAGGCAGATCTACCAGATGTTGACCCAACTCGGTTAGATTTTCCATTGGGTCGAGCGCGTCTATGGTCTGAAAAAACGTTTAACATAAAATCGAAGGCTTGTCTAGCAAACGGCAACGTAAAAATAGCTACCATTACCTACAACTTAAGTTACGTTTCTACCTAAATACATGCTAACCATAAAGCAGGCATTAAAGAATGAACGAAAAAAGGTAAATAAAAGTACTTACCAGAGGTGCAAACACCAAATAAATGTGTTTAACTGTGAACTGAATTTAGATAAACTAGATTTGATGCTGCGATTTAATTTTCCCTAAAGCTTTCATGCAGCCAACGATAACGACATACTCATCATGAATCACAGTACGCCAGGCCTACAAGAGGCGTTACACCGAATCACAGTCTGCCAGTCAAAAAAGCGTCCAATTCGTGCATGCAAACAGCCCTCGTAGCTAGGCTATGCGAAACTAAACCACTTAAAAACACACAACAACAGAAAACAACCTTTAACAACTGCACGGCGTTCCTGATCATTCCAGTGGATGGAGGACTTGGGGCGTAAGAGAGGAAGCTTTCTATCGAAGCGATCTCATTGCATTTTGCCCATCCTGTGTCTAGCAGTTTCACATGTAAGCACAATTCGTGTAGTGGCATGCGCAGCAGTTCAGGTACTTGGAACATGGGCATGGCGGAGTAACGAGACGACGAGAATAAATAGAAGCACGTTCCGGGCCTGAAAAAGTTGAAAACATGGTGACAGGGCATCAGTGCTTTTGGTGAGCAAATATGGGACTAAAGTGGTTGCGTTTACTACCATTGTAAAGAGGCCTGTTTAAAAGGAAAAATGTTCCGTTGTTTTGTAGTAGCTCACGTTTCCTCTAGTAACTTATATTTTTAATATAAACCGTTGACTCAGAAATTGGAGTCCTGATGAAGAAACACTTATCTAAATCCCAATTTCTCGAAAATTATGTTCAGTTCGCCTATATCATTAGTTTTAGGGATGGCCCGATAGTATACCCGATGCCGTGGACGGTATCGGTACTCGTCCGATACTTCGACGGTATCGGACCAAATACCGATACTTTTGAAGATTAAAACTCGTTCAAATTTGCCTCTTCGGAGATACAACACATTACACTAACCATTAGTTGTGATAGTTAAACTCCTGGAATGAAATGTTTGTCGCACTATAACTAGAAAAATCTGGTTTGTTTCCGATTTAATGAAATCATACCACCGGATTCGCTGTAGTGATTTTATACCGGAGCATGTTTTTATTTGACCCGCGCAACAACGTTGTCGTATTGTTGGTAGTGATGCATCGAATCGCGTAAATTAGGCTTGGACCAAAACCGAATATTCGGCAGTTTTTGCCGAAACAATTCGGCCGAATCAACCGAATTATTTGTGACGTTACGCGTTTGGAATAATCACATGCGTTTTTTCGGCCATCCAAAACTGTGGTGCTACAACAGGATTGTTGTGTTGCGTTATTATTTTAGTTCTGTGGGTTTTTAATGTTGCCTCGGCCGTCATTGCTAGCTTCCAATTGAATGCTTTTATAAATACTAGTTATGTACAAAAAACATCTGACCGTTAAACCCTCGTATAAAAGTGTATGGCGTTAGCAGTCAATTAGGCGAAAAAAACAGGTGTTTCGCCTTAAATACAAACGTTGTTTTGGGTAATGATAAAACGCACTAAGGCCCAGACACTTGGTGTTCTAAAACGTTATTTTCTGTGTGCGTAAAAGCTCGTTTTTTGGCCGAATCGTAACAAATTATTCGGCCGAAACCGAAGCTTCGGTACATCACTAATTGTTGGTGTTTGTTTTTTCGGTAAAAAAATGCAAGAAATAGAACAGTTTGAAAAAGGATTTTGCTTGTGTGCAAAGTATCGGGTATCGGATCGGATCGCGGTACTTTTGGTGTAAAATATNGTTGTGGGTTGTAGGATCGGTGAAACACTCCTGACCAAAAACAAGGTAAACTTCCACACTGAAAAATTAATTACCAATGCAAACTACACCAAATTGTAGTCAAACATTGCTAAACATGATAAAGTTATGCAAACTAAGTTGAATTTGTCTGGAGAAGATAAATAAGCACTAGGCCAGCATACACCTTTAAATAAGATTCAATAGCAGCAACAAAGCTTTAACTCAACTGTTATTGTGTGTAAGGAAAAAAAGCATTGTCACATGATGTTAGTGATCAGCAGAATGTTACACACTTAAACTGGTTTGGGATGGGTTAACTATGAAGTTGTCAGTGCACAACTTCAGCGGCCCATTTATCATGTGTGCAAATGTAAAGAAATGTGGAAGATTCTTTCTTGACCAAAACAAGTAAACAAACCTGCGTTAGACAAAAAAACAGAGTGAAAACAGTATGGGTCCCTATTGAAAAATCCCTTTTGTGTCATTTATTGCTCATGACCAAATTTTGGTCAATATCGCCTGTAAAAACACAGATACAAGAAAAGCACATACTGCTGAACCAACAGGAGTTCTGCCACTTCATTGTGATTTCCATGGAGAGCAAAATCCCTTGCTGACATTTGATTGGGAGCTCTGAGATTGATGTCCGCACCAGCAGAGAGGAGACGTTCAACATGCTCCATTCGACCCCGTGCTGCTGCCACCATGAGGCCAGTTATACCAGTCTCACAGTGCTTGTAGTCGACTGGGAGTATGAAAAAAAGGGTTTCTGTTACTACATAGGTTTAAAGCTTGTTTTTAATTATATGTTAGTTTAATTGGTGGGTTGTAATTGTTTTTGGACATTTGAACTTTGTGACTCCAGGAAAAAACAAAACAATTTTATCATGAAATTCCTGTGCAACTCATATAAAACATTTAAATACTGAAGACATTTGAGGATTTAATTTCCTTTTTCATTGTCCTTAAACACAACAGCAGATGACTTGTTCATTGTAATTTTGCTCACCAGGAGCATTTTCACTTGCAATCAGGTGGTGAATCTGCTCGAAAGCAGAACTATCGTTGTGATGCCATGCTTTAAAAATAGCGTCATCAAACTCCTTAACAATCCACTCCTCAACTGCATCATTTTTTCTAAAAAGATGAACAATTCAGTAAAGTTACAATTATCTAATGTGTGAGAATATCTGCAAACTCACAAAGTCAGTTTTTCCACTTCATCATCGATACATGAATCATCTTTCTAAAAAAAATACATACATTTGTTGTTTTGCAAATTAAAACTGAGTTATCCATTTGTAAAACTGTGAGACACCATTTGTGCCTTTCATGTTGGTCAAGGCTTTTGTGACAAATTTAGTTTTTTAACCTTTAATTTGAAACAGTGATGCTCTGGTTTAAAACGTGTGATGTTGATACTTTATTAGAGAAAAAACATAAATCAGAAAAAGAACTTATTTAAGTAATGCTTAGTAACAATGAGTTTAATTCTGGATTTTACTAAGCTAAGTTAACATACACAGATTATATGATTTATTTAGTTTTACTTGTTTGAACATCAACAATAATTCAACTGCAAAACATTCTCCAATCAGCTCTGTTTTAAACCTGTTAGTACACCAAACCTGTATGACAGCATTGGCATAGGCATTGATTTCTGGGGTAGCGGCCACTCCACTGGAAATTTCTAGGGTGGCAGCCATCATAAGTCTATGCTGCCACCCCTTGTGCTATAATCACCCATAATATTGGTGATAACAGAAAGTATAATGATGCTACAAACCGACAGGTGTACATTGGGTAATTATATCACTTGTCAGACCACTTGGATTTGATCATTTCGCCACCACACACGGAAAAAAATTTGCTACAAAATTAATGCCTATGAACATTGGCATAGCAGTCACCTTGTCATTTGCTACAACTGCATCTTCACGACCTTGTATGCACCAATCGCGAAAGGTCTTTTCTTGCAGTTTTGCTGAAACAAAACAAAACATGTAATGGTAAATACAAAACATAACATGCACAAAAGATGAAATCATACATTTCGCATTTTGCCTTTTCAGTGTGTCCAACTTTTCATTGAGATATCCAGTGCTGGTAGAAAAAATGAATTCAAAATTCAAATTAATGTGGGCATATTTGAAATAAGAGATAGCATAGAAATGAAAAAATAGGAGCTGATGTAAATATTACCAGTTCCTTTGCAATGTCAACTGTGTGATGTTCAATAGTGTTGTCAACAATATACTTGGTAAGATGCACACAAAATTTGTATGAGCTGTTTTGACATTGGTTTTTTGTCACATCTACATGTGTATGTTAGTGAATGGTGTTTTATGTGAGGTGGTAAATGTATTTCCAGATGAAACTGTGTTTGCATAGCCATGGGTTTAAGTAACAAATATTAATGGTCCTGAGAGTATATATTATGTAAACATTAAAATAGTTTATTCATTATTATTTTTAGTATTATAAATATACAGTTAGATATTTTATGTGAATTAATAGCCATCAATTGATTATAAATTTAGTGATAATTTCCTGCATGAACCATCATGTACAAAAGATAATATCTTGAACAGTAGCACTAAAAGCAGTATATATAAACAGTTGTGAAAGGAAACCAAACCGAAAAAACACAGGATTGTTTTAGTTTAAGCAGGGTTAAGAGTATTATAGTCTTACCATTTCAATATGTCTTCAAGAAAGAGAGTGTTAACATCATACATGTTTCCTGGAACTATAGTGAAAAAAATAATGTATTGTTCTATAACATCAGTACAAAAAGTCAAAAATAAAAATTCAAAACAGTAATGTTTGCAAGGAATAATTCCAGTCTGTTTGAAAATTTTATAATACACAAAAACAAACCAGGTGAAGGTGAAGAAACACACTATAACAATGAAAAATACATTTTATTTGTTTACTTTATAGTTAAGAAGCAAAAAAATAAAGTTAGCAGATGTAAGATACGTAATAGGAATCAAGATTCTTTACAGAGAATCAGGACCGCATTAAACTTACAAGTCACGACATACGGAACACTTGAGGTCAGGAAATGTCGAAACAGATTGAGCAATTATGTGCAGCACTAAATATGTGCAAAATGACTTTGCACAAGAAAAAAATGCATGTTGCAAGAATAACAAAGCATGACAATGTTGCAGATGATGACTTACTGCTAACTACTGGGCATTGTGAGAAGTAATTGACAAACAGGTTGATTTCGAGTGCAGCGCTCATCAAAATCAATCGAATCAGCTTCTTGGACTCAACCAGTTGTCGCAGTTTGATGAGAAGGAAGTCGCTGAAACGATCTCTCTCATGAACCTCATCCTGTGTGAGGTAAAGTTTATTGAAAAGTTGTAAATGAGTGTAGAAAAGATGTTAACACCTGTTAAACCGTTACTCCAGCACTAAAAGTGTTTACTATTTAAAATTAATTGTCAAAAATGATTAGATGATTAGAATAAACAGACTCAGAATTAGTTATATTTTTTCTTAATAGTTTTGTTTATTTATTTGAGTGCCACATATTCTGTTAAACTAATTGCATGACTTCAAGTTGCAAAACAGTAGATCAGGATTTACCGATTTTTAATAAATTTCATGGTTTAGAATTTTTTTTTAGAAAAGGACATGTGTATGAATGAATTGAATAAAATTAAATCATGATGTAATACAATAATTTTGCATATTAGGGTTTAAAAAAACTTACTACTTTTATGGATACGCTACGCATGACATTTATTACACATAGCATAGCTATAACATGTACAAAAAAGTAGTTTCCTACTATTATGACGTGCGTCATCATTTGTGTGACATCATCGCCTGACATGAGGGTTCGTAGGAGGACTCCGTTTGTACAAAAGGTCAACAACGTACGTGGTGATGCCCTGAAACATTAACAACTCAAGTTCAAGTGGATAATTGAATACTTGACAAACCAGTTTTACAACAAACAAATAAATGATTATCACATTCACACGGAAATGTTTGGTGGAATGTACACTGCGAGATGCAGTTTGTCAAACAAACAAAATGCAATTAGTGTCGGTTTCATGCCCTTTTTTACAATTTCGGCAGCCAAAATTAGGAGACTGTCCTCATGACTTGTGATGTCATAATGAGACATGCCCCCAAGGCATGTGATGCTACATATGTCTTGCTGGCAGCGAAATCATGACAGACAGGCATGCAAGCAATATGTGCATTAGTATTGACAAAACAAAGTGATTTTGGACTTTCGTGTACTAAGGCAGTAGTACAAAGTTAGGGTTGGCTATGGAGTCTTCACAGCATCTACTGTCCCAGCTTAATAATGATTACTTGACGTGTCATGTTTGTATGGAGATTTATACATCACCCAAAGTGTTGTCATGTCAACATTCTTTCTGCAAGGCTTGTTTAGGTAGGAATGTAAAATGTGTATGTGTGTATACTGGGCTTATATGCATGTGTAAAACTCAAATCAGTTTTCCTGAAAATGAAACTCTTGTATTATACATCAGACACAGTTAAATGTGCAAAGCTTGTCAATCAATCTACTTGAAATATAAACAAAAACAAATGCATTTATAAAAGTAAACACAGGTAGTTGAAAACATAAAATCAATAACAATCAAGGCTGAGATTAAATAATTAACCACTACTTATAATACCTATTAACTACAAGCTTATTTTGTTAATTGGGTGTGGAGAAATGATAACGTGGGATTTAATTGGCCATGTGCACCCACTAATTTCTTTTTTACATCAACAAACACTTGATTGACTTCTGTCGTTGCTACTACATTTGGTATGAACCCGAAACTTGTTGTTTCAGAGTCATGTGAAAAATCGAAGCAAGGTGTCTACATCGTGTGTCCACTCTGCAGACAACAGACGTTACTCGGATTTAAAGGAGTACAAGGACTAAAGAACAATTTTATTCTGTCAAATATGATTGACATGCTAGAAGACTGGAGAAAGTCAAGGTGAGCATTTGGTTTGGCTAATATTTAATATTGAGTTTATAAACCTATAATTTTTGACCTTTTGTTGTTTCTGGATTAAGTTGAAGTTTTTGTAAGGTTTTTATAAATTACACAGTTTAATAGGAAGCTTGGTTTATTGTAATTTATCTACCAGTTAACAGGATGATAAATGTCCAATTTGTGACTTTTACACATTTAAACTCTTTTACTTCTTTATTTTGAGATATTAAAAATGTTGAAAACATATTTTTGCATTGTTAGTATGAATGGAATTATATTTTAAACTGCTGCCTAAAAATTAAAAAATAAACTAATTTCAAGAAAAAAATGTTTAAATTATATATTAATGTCATTATTTTTATTTCTTTACATAACTTATAGCATCAAGGAAGCTTTGCTATATCATACAATACCATCACACAAACATGTTACAAAACAAATGTACCAATAACAACTTATTTATAAAAATATGTCAGAGAGGTTCGGCAAAATGATGATGCCATCGATGACCAAAGTTACAAAATGTGTCAGAGCTGTCCGGAAGCCGAGGTTACCATGGCGACTTATCAATGTATCGACTGTCTTGACCACTTGTGTGCTGACTGTGCAGCATTTCATACAAGGACAAAGCTTACCAAAGACCATGAGGTAACTTTTCATTTAAACGTTATTTCAAATTAGTGCACAAACCTGGTTTCTTGTCTGTGTTGTGTTAATATGTGTTGAAAATGTTCAATATTTTGCATTGTACGCAGTTGTAGAAAGTTTCATTAAACCATAAAGTGCAGATCTAATAGGTTTTATCAAAGAATAGAAAAAAGTTTGTCCAAAAATGTGTTGTCTTTCTTTCAGGTTGTAAGCATACAAGAAATAGAAAATGGAAAATACAGACAGAAAATTCACTTTCAAGAAATGAGTCGTTGCAGAGCGCACAATGTAAGAACGAAATAATACAACCACTTGCTAATCTGAAACTGTGGATAACAATAAACTTGTGATACAGCTGATGAAGTTGGATCACCACTGTAAAGAATGTGACAAACTGGTGTGTCGAGACTGTGTGATTGAATCACATCAGGGACATCACTTGACGAAAGCATCAACAGCTGTCGATATAATCAAGCAGGAGGTTATTTTGATTGTTTTATCAGATTTTTGCTCACATAAGTTTGAGTAGAGCAATTGCATATTGAACCGTCCAGAGAGACTGATATACAATAGGGATCTTTTTTGCAAAACATCATTATTCTGTGGTTTAATTTGTGTAGAGCTTTATTATATTACATAACTCGTGTTTGGACACTGCTTCGTTTAATAACTGTTTGCAGTAATGGGTAGAACTCTGTCAAATTAGGTATAATCAATATATATTTAAAGATTGTATTTTTCAACACTCATGAAAGCAGTTTTGTCGATTTTAATAAAAACAGCAAACCAGTTTAACATCCTTAGTTACATTAGCAAAATGACTACAACTTTTCTTTATGTATTGTAAGTTGAACAAACATTTCTTTAGATAAATGAAATGCAAGACGAAATAGAAGATGAAATTCAAACTTCACAAAACATGTTGGATGAACTTTTGTTGATGGAAGAAAACGAGAAAAGTAAAGAAGAAGATATAGAACGCGAAGTGAAAGATGCTGCACAGTATTTCATTAACAGAATCAAAGAGGTAACACTTGCAAAAAGTGGACCTAAAAGTTTTGAATCAATGTGTTCTGAAAGTGACAATCAGTTTCCCATATCTATTTGAGGTGCTGTAGCTCAGTTATTACGAATCACCAAGTTTTAACAGATTTTGTAACCTACCATCCGTTAATATTCACTGTCACGTTGAACATGCACGGCTTAGTATTTGCCAAAAAGGAATTGAACAGCGTTGTATCACTGCTGTTGCACCTGTGGTGCACGCTCATTTACAGGCCATTTTTGAAGAAATAACATTTGTTCCAATTACCGGATATAAACGGCAGATTTGGATTCGAATCTGCTCAGATATTCTACTTTGAACATCCCTACCGTTAACATTTTTGTGTTTACAAACTTTGAAGTATAACTCTTTCCTGCACACAAAGAACATGATTTTTTAACAGAAACGAGACATGTACCTACAAGAGATCTGCGACAACTTTGCCCCAAAAGTGGAACACTGCCAAACAACAAGTGCTAAGCTGAAACAACATGTGGCTGACTACAACAATCTTACAAAGATTTCACAGTGTGTTCTACAGGTACAAACCATTTTAAATAAATAGCAGAGTTTGAAACATGATTCAATCAAAGAATTTTGCCTATGCATTAAGGATGATATTCCATTTGAACTGCTTGACCTACGCAAGAAGATGTCTCACCACTTGGACGAGTCTAAGGGCAGTTTTAAATCACTTCAAGAAAGTCACCGACAGCTTGATCAACCATTGCTGAGGTGGGCCAAAAGCTGTTTAGAGAGCTAACCAGTACACCAGGGGTTGGCAACCTTTTAAACGCCGTGTGTCAGTTTACAAATTCTATGTATAATGACATTGCATGTCAGGTTGTTTAACTTGGTTCACAAGATGTATTGGAATATTAGCTTATACATAACTTGGCATGACATGAATGGGGAAGGCCGACACCAAAACAATACAACGTACTAAACTAGCAAATAAAAAACTGCAATGTTTTCAAAATATGAATTTTTTTTTCACACATTTTGCAGTGGAGTATATGGCTTTTACAGTTTAAAATATAACCATATTTGAAATTTGTAAAGGTTCACCTTTGGAGAAATAACAGAATCGATTTTACAAGCAATGGGCACCTTGGAATCAACAAAAACAGATTCAAAAGATGAACTTCCAGAGTCTGAACCTGAAATTGAGGAGCAGTTTATCGAAGCCATTGAGGAAGCACCACCTTCTGCACCAACAAACCAAATTAAAAAAGAGCAACCTGTAGAAGAAAGCCTGTATGCCAATTTCCAAAAGAACGTAAAGCAATTTACCAAAGATGACATATTGATAAAACCACGTCCAAAAGTCACAAGAAAGCCATCTGATTACCGTGCACCAGTTCCTGTGCCAAGACAACGTAGTCAAAGTGTGGCAGCGCCTGCTACTCTGCCACGGCCAGTAAAACGACCTAAACCAGTGGTTACAGTAAAACCCAACATTGCGAAGTTGCCGGACTGTTACCGTCTGACTAGAATTAAAGGAACCATTCCACTGCCAGAGGAAAGTACCACACTGGGGTCTAATGAGTTAATTCCAAGGATGGTGGTGCACCCGGTGCCACAGAGGGTAGCTCCAGAGCCACCACAGCTAAAAATAAACAAAAGTAAAAGCCCGGAGAAGCAACCCAGAAGTCCAGTTCCTACGCATCGTCGCTCACAGTCACATGACACAGTATTGAGGAGCAAATCACCTCGAAGAAAATCAGCCGCACCTCCACCACCTGTGATGCTGAAGGCTTTGTTGGGTGGAATTATTGGGGTGAAGCGGGAATTTCAGGGACCACCCACGGATGTGGCTTTTGTGGACGGTAACATAGTTGTTTTGGATGGTGAAGGAAGACACCTAGTGGTCTTCAGTAAAGATAGAAAATACTTGAAGACTTCAAAATTGTCTGACACCAAAGCAGGTACTGAATAATGTGGATACAAAGTAGTTTACACACAATAAAAATAAATTATAATTTTTGCAATCTAAATCAACCAAAAACTAAACATTTTTTATCTGTTTGTATGATTGTAGACAAAATTCAGCCTATAGCTGTGGTTCCATTTGAGAAAAAATATTTGTTCATTTTGTACAAAACTTTTATTGGGCGGTTCACATCAGAA
>QXVZ01027713.1:0-13701 GCA_008931825.1 Phallusia fumigata
GTGTTGGAGTTTAATTCTGTATGGTGGTCTTCAGAAAAAAAGGAAGATAAAGTGGTCCTTTGGGGATAAACAGATAATTTGCCTTGTCGAAATGCACGTTTTCTAAATCACATGATTGGGACAAGTTGTAATTTGTTCGAAGTGCTGGCTTTAATTTGGTAAAATGGAACCAGGTGTGCAAAAAGAACATTTGGACTCTTTAAGTGTTCTCAAAGGGCAGTTATGTTTCATGAAAAAAACTTTTGGTTATTTTTGTGTCATAATAAAAATCAGCCCTTATATGAGCAATTTTGTGGTTGTAATAGGTAGGATAAATTGTTGCCATAGCCACTCGCGAAGCGATTTGGAGCGAAAATTTACATTTTATTTTTGTAATTGTTGATATCCCCAAGTATGTTCTAAAGATCAAAATCGTCTTGGTTGTGGACAGAATGGCAAAATTCGTTATTGCAGGTGAGCAAAATTTGCTATAAGTGTCAAAACACATATCCTACAAACAGAATTAACATATTAATTTTGGGGTGCCGTATACTTCATTCACCCTAAATATCCTCTATACCCTTTTTTTACTGTTTGTTTGAAAAAATATATTAATCAGGGACCAAATGTATGATGAGCCTAATTATCAGTTTTTACCTGACATCACATGGAATGTGTGGGGTTGTGCCCTATGTTAATAGAAAAATAAATATTCAATGATATATTGATTACTAAATTTAAAAAAATGCTCTCGTGAATACTATTTTCTTACACCCTGCAACTTTGCTCTTTTTATAAGGCACCACAGTTATTCATTTTAAATGTGCACAGGGTCATGTGATTGCCCATACTTTGCAAAATTAGAGCTACTAGCAGACCAACTTTCTACCAACTTGCCACATTTTCAGGTAAATTGTATTTTTGTTTTAAAGTAAAAGTTCTTAGGGTTTAAAAAGGCTTGCGAATTTTACGAATTGTTGTTTTGTTGTGGTATGTTTTTATCGTTGCCAAAAATATTTTTTGTTCAATGATCACATATTAAAACCTTTACTTTGTTACATCATATTATGTATTATGTTGCATCAATACCTTCTTTGCTGTGTCATGTTTGTCGGTTAGACAAGTCTACTGGCACTAACTAGCTAAGTTTAAGTCTAGATAATCAGTTGGAACAATTAATGATGGTAAAAGTAATCCAAAATTGTTTGTGAAAAGTGCCGGGTGGTAGTGCAACTGCTTTGTTGTCACAAGGTTATGGGTTCTAATCCTTTCTCAGTCACCTGTGTTCGCAACTTCAAACAAATTAAAGAATCAAATACAAATGTTTTATTTTATTTTCCAGGTTCACAAGATTGTCATACCCAAAGAAAAGTGGAATGTATGGTTAGCTGAGACTTGTGCAAAAAACAATTGGATTCATGCGAAAAGTCCCATTGTTTGGAGGGAGTTGGTGGATAGAGGGGGAAAGGGAATGTTGCTTGGTGGTTTTAATGAGTTTTTAGAATATGCCCAGGTAGGGTAAATGGTTGAAACTAAATGGGTGTTTGATATTGTTCAATGTCTTCATCTAATTTTAACTTGCCAAATCTTTCTGAAGAAACATCATTCTCACCAACTAAATTCTGAATTTTTTGTAAAGATTATGTGTTTTTATTTAAAGAAAGATCTGTATTGTATTCAAACGATAAGTTTTACCAGTACAAAAAGGCAGTTCTTTCATGTAATTATGCATTTAAAACAAAACTCATTTTTCAGTGTTATTATGGTTTAACATCGGAAATGATGACTGAATTAATGTTTAAAATCCGTGATGAAAATATCATTGCCTGTTCGGATAAAATTAAAGAAGAGGAAGAATTCAGGGGTCTCAGTAAACCAACACATATTTGCATTGTCAAGTAAGAATATCACGTTATTAGTGTTTTAATGCTGTTACTTTAATCCATATGTGCTGTTTTGTAGTGCATCCAATCCAGTTGCATACCATTTGGTACCAAGTATAGCAAGTGGGCAAATTTATGGACCAGAAACAGAAATATCATTGAGGCTTCTAGACAGTTTCGACAATGTAAAGGTTCTGCAAGGTTTGAAACTAACTAAATTATTGCCTGGCCAAAATCATAGGTCAAGGAGACTTATGTGGCATGATTATTTAGTTTTTTGCAGTCAACATTACCATGTAAAAATTATGTTCAACTAATGCTGACATAAACATTGACAGAATTTAAGTAAGTTTTTTACTTGGTGTAAGCATTGTTACAGTTGACTGTTAAATGATATAACTAAAAAATGTTTGACAATGTGAGTTATGGTTTTTACTAAACTTTTTCATCACCAGGGTACCATGCATTTTAAATCAGATTTTCTTTTTAGGAATCGCAATGGAAATTCAGGATCTTGCTTTTCCTTTGTTGCGTAAAATCGCAGTGTGTGATGATCTTCATGAAGCATTTAAAGATGCCTTATCAGTCATTTTCCTTGATTCCACTGAACACTTGGAGCCAAATGCAAGCCATGAGGAACGCTTGCTAAAAAATTTTGAGCATTTTAAGAAATATGCGCAAGTGCTTGATAGTCAAGTACTACCTGATGCAAAGGTGCAAATTTGCATCAAGTTCAATTTAAAACAAAGCACTGTGTTTGCATTTGTTTGGTTGTGTTACAGATAATCTTATCTGGAAATGGTCCTATTAACTTCAATGCTCATGTTTTGATTGAACATTCAAGCAAGCTAAACAAGCAAAACATTGTTGCATCATCAAGATTGCAGGTGTGTTTTATAATAATACCCCCAAAGTTGTTAGGATTTGTCAAAACTATAAACCCCTGTCCAGTTCTGTTGACCCACACTAATTGTTGATGTATACTTTTGGTACTGTTTACTAACATGTTTCGAAAATCATTAAAATTCTATGCTTGCTGACTGCATCAAACAACTTAACTGACAACAAAGCAAGAGCTGTTTACGCCAAATCAATCACCACAGGGTAGCGCATTGGAGTTTTAACTTTGCATTTATCATTAGAGCATTCCAATAACAGGACACAATGAAGGTCATGTAAACAACGCTTTAAATTGAATGATACGATTCTAGCGTGACAGCTGAATTTTGTAAATAATAACCAAAGCAACAAAATAAACGTCATGTAAATATTATAAAACCCCAATAAATCGACGATTCATATCTGTGAACAACAATTTGCACTTCACCGTTCTAATTTTTTTCTCCGTTGCGATGCACAGGAACGAAGAGCTCGAACTCTGCTCGCCGACAAAATGAAGGTCATTCCTGCTGGCGTCCAACATGTTGTCGCATGGGGAAACTGTGCGAACGATGCAGCGCCAGACACGATGCACATGGAGTTGTCAGTGGCAACCGTGAAAGGATATGACGGCGCTGTTACTGGACCCACGTGGTTTTCACGATCCCTAATTGAAATGGTTTATGACAAGTAAGTTAAACTAATAATACTATGGGTTAGTAAACGATACATTTGCGTTTCCAAAGATAAGGCTATGGTGACAGTGCAGTCTTTCATTTAGGTTGATGTGTGTGTTCATGTTATTGGGTCCCAGGCAAAACCTTTAGCAACAGCAGTTTAGATGTTTGTTTAGTTCCATCGAATTGTAGACACGTAAAATATGAACAAAAATCCTCTAAAAACAACTTGGTGGGATTTTACTTCTACAAGCGGTTTAAAAACGGACTTCTAATAAGCAGGACTATTTTAGGCTTCATTCCGTGAAATAGGAAAAATGAAAACAAAAAAAGCTAAACAGTAAGTGTTCCTGTTTTCATTAAAATTGCTTGTGGACCATAAAAGGCGCGTGTTTGGAATCTACAAAAAGAAGTGAAACTGGCACAAATACATTTGCAGTACTACAAATGGCCACATCGGTTCCGAATAAAGCAATGTACGATCACGCCTATAGTTCGCTTTCAACAGTTTGTCGAGTTTCCTAACGCACGATTTCTGCATTTCGCAACCTTGGTTTGGCGACTCTCTAATTATCGATATTCCAATAATTTAAAATTACACTTATTACGCGGAAAGTCCGAATGCAGGATTTATATTTAGAATGCGATATTTGTGCGGTGCCCAATGCGACTTATTTCGTGCCAACCATTATTTTTTCTTTTGGTGAAGATCTGCGAAAAAACCGAAAAAAACATGAACTGTTTTCCCTGCAAAGTTGGCAGTTAAAATTTACGGACACACAAAAAAACGGAATTGCAAAAATAGTTTTGACCAGTTTGCGCTCCAAAGGTTTAAAATAGAAAAACGAATTTATTTTTAGCAGCATTTAAAAATCACACAATGTTAATGTTATTGCATCAGCGGCTGCGCAAGGCTAAATCTTAATAGGACCCGAAGTAAAGAGGATAAAGGAAATGCATATACGGAAGGAAAAAAAGCTGCAGCTACACCGACATATGACCTTTATATTTCTATGCGCTTTTTCTTAAAACAAACTACCTTAAAAAGTGTGCACAGAATACTTATACGGCAAACTGAAACGATGCGTAATTATTTTAAACAGCAATTTCAAAATTTGGTGCTTTTCCTTCGAGTAGCAACCGACAAAAAAGTCCGCGCCATCCGTGCTAGCCATTTCCCACCAGTTTCATCCATGTTTGGTGTAATTCTTCACCTCTCGCCTTAGTTCGCGTGTTCTGAAGCAACTAAAAACTGTTAACACGGCACATCGGTATAATGACAAGTCAACGCATTGCTGGCGTTTCCGCTGCCTTAAGTCTTACAAGGCAAGAAACGTGTGATCTATAATTAACCCCAACAACGCACGGTAACTGACGGATTCACTTTTAATTCTTTGCATATTTAACGCCAAATTAGCTGTGGCATTAGTTAATGCTAGTTGATAAATTTGGCGTTGTTGACCATGTAATGTGGCAAAACAGACACGCTTTGTGTGTATGTGTGTGGGGAAATTGTATCGTGTCTCATTAACAATGGCTCATCGCATGGAAATGTCTGTTTCACGGCCTCGTCTTTCAAACTACCCCTAAATGCCCTGTAAAGTGTTGCAAAAATATTCGCGGGAGCCCGACTGCTTACGTAGCACGTCGCGACCCATGCAAGGCTTTTTTAAGGGGCAAACCACAGGGTGAATTTTGCTCCATCAACTGCCGAACCCGCGCGATCGCGTAATAAATAGAACGTTTCTATAGTAGGGGTTACATATATAGACACAAGACGGGCGATCTTTCACACTTCCTTGTGAGGCAACAGCAGGATGTCGCGTCATGGCAACGCGACAAAAAGCAGGCTACGTTTGGATTCTATTTGTAAGTTATTTCCGGAAGGTTACAATGGGTCGGTTAATATGGCAGTTGTCTATGTCCCTAAGTTTATATTTGTTTATGTTCGTCTTTCACTTTTTACCCAACACTTTTTTGGATTCTGGCCGGTGATTGAAAGTCTTAGGCATCTTTTGTGGCGTTTAGACTGTGATAAACACGCTATAACAACAAAAAAAGAAACAGCTAAGATATAATTTTCGTAATAACAAAATTGGACAACAGAATTTATGAAGAAATTCTCGAATTTAGAAACAAACCACTGTAGACGTTATGCTTT
Organism: Phallusia fumigata; assembly: GCA_008931825.1. Lineage (NCBI taxonomy): Eukaryota > Metazoa > Chordata > Ascidiacea > Phlebobranchia > Ascidiidae > Phallusia > Phallusia fumigata. The sequence goes on from QXVZ01027713.1 coordinate 5,580, forward strand.
ATCTTTCGCTTTAATATTATCCAACACGTGACCACACAGTTTTTCATCTATTGCGTAACTATTGTTGTTCTGCGAATGACGTATACTAATTTTTGCAAACGTTAAACATATTTATTACCACAAGCTCCAACAGACGACCAGTTTCTAATTAAACACCCGTATTTAGCAAATGGCTGTCGACCGATTTCATCACCGATCATGGACATCGCAAGGAGAAGATGGAGCGCGACCTTAAACATCCAACTAGTCTTAGTGAGGCCGCTGCACTCTCATCACTCATGCGTGACTGGATACAGGGCGCGTCATCATCTGACGAAATATTTTCATTAGGCGTGGAATGCGAAGGTGATCTATATATTTTTACAATCTGTTTTGGTCATATAATCAGCACGCTGTATGTTTTTATTTGTTCTTTATATCAAATTTACTCGGAAAAACACGAATCCCAACTATAGTTTAAAACAAGGGTTTTGTTCTTTAGGTTGGTATGACATATCGGGATGCGTCTTGTCCCTACCCGTCAAGTTTTCTGGTGGCTCGTATCAAGTTGTGTGGGATATGGAGCTGAGTGCTGAAAGCAAAGCCAAACTACGTAAGGTTGAGATGGAACTCAAGAAGGTGATTCACTGAGGTTAAATTATCTTCAGTTTAAATGTGTGTTATGCCTTAAATTTTTGATTTTTTGCAGGATCTGAGGGTCGCGTTCCCGTCAATTAAAGATGACTCAAAACAGGTACGTTCCTTAAACGATACCTCACATCTTCCATCAAAACAAAATTACACTCAGTAAAAAATAAACTTTTTAGTCCATAGTTCCTAAAACCCGAATAATTTAAAGGTGCTGTTTTGGCGTTTCAGTGTTACATCAGTTGCATGCTAATATTTTTGTGGTGTCATTGTCCACACGCCCAAGCTGTTTTAATGTTTAGGATCTCTTTCTGCAACCTGCTGTTTTGTTGCTGATTTATAGCCATGGTCGTGACACTATTTTTTCTAACTTTGTGGTATTTCGCCAGGCCTTTGGCGAAGACTCCGAGCTGATCACTGCGATGGTCCAACAACAGCAGCAGCCTGCTGAGTCCCCAAGCAAAACACCCGGTGATAAACTGGATGTAATTGTAGAAGAGGACGCGGAGGAACAACCAGAAGCTGAAAAGGAGGCCCAGGCAGCGGAAAAAATTGCAGCGTGATTTTGCTGTTGTCCCTAGTTCGTACATAACAAGTGAATACAATTTATTTTTGATACACGTTTTCCACTGCGTGTTTGTGTGACGAAGACCTGGTTTGCAATAAAGCCTTGGAAAACTATGTACACGTACCAAATCATATGTATTTTTCGAACTGTTACCCGAGGCAAGATATGGTTTGCACGAAATTGATTAAAAAAGCATGACAAACAAACGTTTCCTAACTTGCTGTTATGTGCAAACTGGCTTTGGAAAATTCCTTGCGAAAAACTCTTCTTGCTTCCGACGTGTCACGAAGGTTCAGGTCTAGTTTAAACCGTGTTGTTTTGGGGTTTGCCCTTACATGAACAACTTACCGAAAGTTTGTTTTTCTGGGCGTGCCTTTGCAACTTAGTAATATCGCAAATTGATAGATAGTTGTTACCTCATATTTAAAGTTTGTTTCATTTATCAACGTCACAACAACTGTAATTTAACATTGCAGTGTGACCACTACAGTGAATTAAACCAGAACAATTTTTCGGAAGTTGTAAAGGCTTTAAAGAATGCAGTCTGTATAAACGTAGCTTCATAGATCGAAGTGCACGGCTCGCTGATGTTTGTGCTTTTCAACAAGTGACTCTTCCATTGAACAAGTTCGCCTACCCCTGGTCTATGTCATGCAATATGCAATACACAATTAGAAACGCAACTAAATGATGAAATCAAAACTAATTTTTTCACATATTGTTTCTGCTGATTCGCATGCCCATAACCGGTAAATTGTAACCTTGCACCATTGCGGGTATTTTTCTTAGGCAATACCGGATCGTTTTCGGTTGCGTCACGACTAGTTGCAATCAGCTGCGCATGCGTCATCATCGCGAATGCCACGTCCTTTGAATGACTGTGCAGAAAATGCGTGTGTGCCGGAAGTCTGTTTTAAGGCTGGCGGTGGTACGGGACCATTGAATTTGATCGCAGGAAAACCCGCAGCAACATGAATCGAATGAATTGGACTTTTACTGGGGACCTTGCAAATGCTGATGGCAAAAAGCAATAGAGACTCAAACTACGCAAGGCAAAACGTGGGCCAAAACATGTCGTTTTTTTCGTAGCAATGGAAAAAAGTCATGCTAAAATGACGCAAGTACCGCGACAATTCGGAATATGGCAAAGCACCGCGACAATTCGGAATATGGCGAAATTTATGTTTTTTGTTTGTTAGGCCGGTTTGGCGCCGTTTTAACGATGTGTCCGATTTTTAATTAAATTCGGACCATGAAACGTTGCTGTAAAATGAAGCCGGAAACTCCCAAACAAATTTTTTTGGCGCTCAGTGATTGCGGTATATCGCGATTTTTAATATTTAATAAACGTTTAAAGCGAACGGGAAACTCACATGTCGCAAGAACAAATCTAATTTCTTTATTAGGACGCTTCCGATAGAGCCTACTTTTAGATCTACGAGTCGATTTCGTGGCAGTGGACCCGAAAGTGGCTCATGAGACAACAAGTTGCCGTTGTTTAATTAAAACGTGAAGTGAGTAGATCGCGGACCGGAAATATCTTTGGCCCCAAATGTTACGAAATTTTTCGGTTTCCCGTAGCATTGAGAAAAACTGCACAACAATGTTGCATGACGTGATGCAATACCCGCGATGCTCTTTCCAGTAATTTTTCAAGTAGGAAATTTCAGTAGCGTCACAACATGACGAATACCCAGGTGGCTGGGAGACACATTTCTCCAAACCGTGCAATACGATGTTGTTCTTACATTCAAAAAATTGGAGAAACAAAAACGGCAACAATTTTTTACGCAATACTACAAAACGAAAATGTTTTCGCATTATGTGATATGTGATGTTACAAACATCCAATACCAAGGAACCCATGAGTTTAGTTGGTGAAACAGTATCATAGGAACTAGTATAGCTTTTAACAAATTTTTGATACCAATGCCTCGAAATTCCATTTCCCGATAGCCGCTTATGTACAATCCGTGTCCNAAACGTTGCTGTAAAATGAAGCCGGAAACTCCCAAACAAATTTTTTTGGCGCTCAGTGATTGCGGTATATCGCGATTTTTAATATTTAATAAACGTTTAAAGCGAACGGGAAACTCACATGTCGCAAGAACAAATCTAATTTCTTTATTAGGACGCTTCCGATAGAGCCTACTTTTAGATCTACGAGTCGATTTCGTGGCAGTGGACCCGAAAGTGGCTCATGAGACAACAAGTTGCCGTTGTTTAATTAAAACGTGAAGTGAGTAGATCGCGGACCGGAAATATCTTTGGCCCCAAATGTTACGAAATTTTTCGGTTTCCCGTAGCATTGAGAAAAACTGCACAACAATGTTGCATGACGTGATGCAATACCCGCGATGCTCTTTCCAGTAATTTTTCAAGTAGGAAATTTCAGTAGCGTCACAACATGACGAATACCCAGGTGGCTGGGAGACACATTTCTCCAAACCGTGCAATACGATGTTGTTCTTACATTCAAAAAATTGGAGAAACAAAAACGGCAACAATTTTTTACGCAATACTACAAAACGAAAATGTTTTCGCATTATGTGATATGTGATGTTACAAACATCCAATACCAAGGAACCCATGAGTTTAGTTGGTGAAACAGTATCATAGGAACTAGTATAGCTTTTAACAAATTTTTGATACCAATGCCTCGAAATTCCATTTCCCGATAGCCGCTTATGTACAATCCGTGTCCTAATGACGACTTTAAGTAAAAGTAAGAAGCGCGGCGCCGCTTAAATCGTGACATCTGATCGTGCGAATTCAATCTCCCGGTCTCTCATCAATAGACGGGTTTCCTGGAAGATCGACCCTGGAACCGCGACACAATGCAAATCATATTCGTTTGTTTCTTGTTAAACAAACATGTCATGTTTGCCAATTCCACACACAAAACAAATTGTGGAATGTGTCTGCAAATTGTCGAGATTCTGCCTCGCTTGCAGTTTAATTCAGTAGTTCGGAAATGTATCCGTCATTTGACCTTATTAGTAATAAACAGGCCATTTCTCAAATTAAGACCTCGCCCGTTTAAATGAGTGGGAATTGCCAAACTTGATTAATTCTCAGAGTTGTTAAAAAGTTTTCTCCGATAAGGGATTGCGCAACACCCAAATTCAGACGAGGTTATCAGCTTGTTAAACCTTCGGCTATGGCATAAAAGTCCTGTAGACAATACTTGTGGCTAGAACTGCAAAATTCCGAGATCGCAAGTCTATACGATGTATCATTGAAGTGTTTGGTACCATCTTATTCTATCTCTGCACTTATCGTAGTCCAAACCTAAATTTGCGTAGCCGAAACAATGGGTGCAAAGGTTTTTTTTCAGTTGCTCGTATGATTTACTACAAACAATGCTTTTATTTTAAACATCCCCGTTATTTGTTAAATTGCCATTAAATTTTTTTGAGGGGAATTTAAATTGAGAAAAACTATTTTAAGAAATAGAAATGTTTAACTCTTACATGCAAATATCGTCCCGGGCCGTTACTCATCTATGTAACTTATTCACGCTGACAAACATCCATTTCAAGATGTTGATTCATGTTTCCTCCAAACTGCTCCGAAACTACTGAAAATATATTGCTGAGTAGTAGTAACCGGATTGTGCAGTTTGTTTGTTTTGTTGCAACTTTTAACGATGACACAGCGCGAGGTTCCCGAAATACCGACCCTGTTCGAACGGGGCAAAATACAGCCACGGTGCAAGACGATTTAAATAACTGCGTTCCTCCCCTATCCCGAATTGACCTGTTTCTCAGTATTACCGAGATAGCGGAAGCAAAGTGTCTGAAGTTAAAGGCATGAGCAAATTCAGCATGCATGTGCCTGCGATGTGTCAATGCACGATCGTACCGCGGGGCTCGGCAATTCCTATTACGCGTCAGTGCAATTTATAGATCGGGTGAAATCACGTTTTGAATCGCTGCTTCCAATTTCCCCTATATAAGTGGGGGCTCTGGACGAGCACAAACCAGAATCAAAGCGACTCAAGTGACATCGCAAGACGACAAAGAATTTAACGCAAAGTTTTTTGAAAGCATATCAAGAGGATTTTATACAAGCAAGATGAAATTTATCGCCATTGCAACTCTTCTGTTTGTCATTGCAAGCTGTCAGCTTAAACAAGGTACACGCCAATTTGTAAAGATAATTTTTTATTTGCGAGTTAAGAGATTTCCACTAAACTTTGTGTTAAAATAGTTTATCTTATCCCAAACGATAGCGTATTAGCAGCAAATCGCCTTTTTACAGCTGAAGCGAGTATTATTTCCAAACGGAGTGTCGACAAAGTTTCGGAAAACGCATCAACTACAACCACTGAAATGACAACCACAGCGCGACAACCACTAATTTTTGACTGTACACCACATTGCGTCGTGGATACCTCCACTAAGCAAATTAAGAGCTGCGTCGGTTCAGAAAAAAGTGAGTATGCTTTTTAAATGTAATAAAATTAAATTTCGCTTTTTTTCAAATTTTAACATTGCTTCTTTGTTTGTTTAGAATTTATCTGTCTCGTGTGCACGTTTTTACTCAAGTGCAGACATCAAAGATTCTTCGGATAAAATTGATATGACTCTTCGGATCTTTAAAAATGTTTCCCAGTTTATGTTCGTTTTGCGTTGTGCTATGTATTTATCTCTTTTTTACGACTGATAAATTATGATGCAAATATTATACAAATATTTTTGTTAGTTTTTAAATAAATACGTTGACCTTAACTTTGTAAAAAATCATCCCAGCATGATACTTTGGGCAGCTGACGAATCACTTACTGTGCGGTAATAATGCGAGTTAAACACGTCAGGATAATGCAAAACTAGCGAAATGTAATTACACAAATATCGCCATAGGTTTTATGGTTTGGAGCAGCGCCACTCCAGTGGCGGACCCTGGAAAAGTGCTTAAGCTCCAGGAGAAAAATATTACCCCTTTAACCCAAGTAAATACCTAACATTTATCAAAATTGAGGGCGCGAAGTTGTGTTACCATACATATCGGGCTAAAAGAGCCTTAAAGGAATTTTCCCCGGCCACCTGAAGGCTTCATACCTTTGGAAAGGACCTCTGGAAATGACAGCTTTGTCTGACTTGCTAATAGTAGTTGATTAGCCCTGGTTTAGAGTTTAAAAACAGTTTGGGCAGGATTAAAGTTATGGTTCACTGTATACAAAATCTGGTTTATAGCTCGTTTTCGATTTGTTTTGCATGATTTATCGCAGATAGGTATTGTAAGGTCCGTCGAACACGCCCCGCAGAACGTCACACGAGGCGGAATTCATACATTGAAAAGCGTCTCCGAATTCGTTGTTTACCCTTTTTATTGCGCAGCGACAAGATCAAATATGCAGTGCGAAACTGTACGCACAGATGAAACTTATACGAAAGATTGCAGACGAAAGAGACAAAACGAGCTGTATTTTACACATAAGGCAGTGTGTCAACAAATGTAGCAAAATCAATGGGCCCATCAACAATTTGGGAATCGGGAGAAATCAAGATCACAGATGCATCTGTGATTTTGATGTCTACAGGTACTGCTGCACACCCAAACGAGACAAGCAACGCCACAATGCACCACTGTGGCATCAAACATACAATGCTACAGATAAAGTTAGGTGACAGTATCAGTACACCACGCTTCACATGTGTATAAATGCAAGAGAACACTGCAAAAACAAACGAAGCACTAACACCGCAAGTAAAACTTTCTGTAAATCCTTTATTTCGGTACGTCGTAACCACAACCATTGCAGAAATGTGTTCATCGTATTGTTGGTTCTTTGGGTTACTTGAGCCAGGTGTAGGGACGAATATGCGGCGCCGGAGCCGTGCGTGGCTAACCCCTGGCGCAGAGAAAGGGCATTAACAGAAATCAGCAATTACTAGTTGATAAGATGTGACAACATCGATAACTCACCAAGTTATCTGTGATGACCACCGCTTATAGCAGTGATTCTCAAATTGTGTGCCACTAGTGCGCAGTGCGAGCTTTCCAAGTGTGCCGCGAAATTTTCGTTTTTGAATTTCATTTGCGCCGGATTTGATTTTGCGTTTAATTTTTACGGGATCTTATTTTGAATGGAACAGTACCAAAAAAACTGATCGTATGTTGTCGATCAGGTTTTTTCACCTCATGGTGTAAGCATGACGTTCAATATCAACAACAATCGACAGCAATTATGAGAATTGATTGCGAACAATCTGCTTCTAGAATAACGAGGAGCTGTGCGTTGATGGAGCGAATGCCTCTCTGAAGTATTACAGTAATATCAGTTCTCAATGTCAAAATCGGCATTAAAAAATATACTTTCAGAGCTTGATGACGAAATGCGAGTGTGTATGACAACCTCGTTTTGTTTGATTTGTAGCCAAAAGCAGCCTCACCCATCGCATTGAAGCAAAATAACTTTCTTCGGACAATTTTTCGTGTTATTTGTTTGCAAAACTTGCCGCGAAAATAAACATAGTTCTTTAGTGTGCCGCAAGCTAAAAAACTTCGAGAACCACTGGTTTATAGGGATTAATTGTGGTGTCAGGTGTCGAACTTTTAACCAGTGTTTCATACCGGAACGGAATACAATAACGTTATTCGGTCTGGGCAATTTATTTATTTCGGTATTTCGTTCCAGTACCGATATTTTTATTTCGTTCCGGTCTGACCGAAAAAAAATTATAACGGTATTTCGGTCTCTGTGTTTCTAGTGCTCAAAAACAAACAGTATAAAACCGGCCCAAGTTATATGTTGCTTATTACGTCACATAACATTTATGATCAAACAGATAACTCCAGATAAACATTATTGGAGCATTTAATTATGGTTGTAGTGGGACAAACTAAATACAAGCAGCGTGTTAGTTAACAAACAACATATTGTAAGCAATGATCTTTCGGGTTAAATGTCCAGACCGAAAT
>QXVZ01027719.1:0-16885 GCA_008931825.1 Phallusia fumigata
ATCCCAAACGCACATTGCCTCCGTGTCTTTAATTAAAAACCCTTTCGGCTTTTAGTGACTTACTTAAACTATACTGGCAATTAAAATTACCAGTGAAACAACGTTGTAATGAACAATACGCACAAACATATCTTATATACGCAAAAAAGACGGCCCAAACTGAATTTCAATTAGCCGATAAAGGTTTAGTGACATTTTAACTGTGTAATATTGATACAGCTTTAATTTCACCACATGTTTTTATGTTTGATTACGAAAACACAGGGCCAAAGGTGATCAACGTATTGGACGACTACAAAAAAATGTATGCAGGCACTGGGTATGGTGATCCTCCGTTTATTGATGAGTAAGCATGGTTTTATTTTAACGTTGTGGCAACACAACATGACTTGGTAAAAAATACCATTGTCGGAAAGTAAATTTGTAACAAGGATTAAGTAAGATGTCAAAATATACTTTTCTTCCTTTTTGCAAATATATTTAGTTAGGCTGCATTTCTCGAATTTGGTGTTGAAAATATGATGTATCTATATATTCCTATCTGATGGTACGATGGTTTTGGCCATTTACAAATCACGGACTAATTGGATAAAAATAGCATATTATGTGCAAAAATTAGCCTTTTATCGCACGCCCAACAAGCAGGCAGTTTAAGGATGATACCAGTCAAAAACTTTAGGTATTTACTTGTATTTTTTTACACCACAAGTATTGGTACAAATTACTTCGGTAATGCCAGTCTTGCCTCCATCGTATGTCTTGCCTTTGGCGCATTTTGGCGCGTACATTTACTGATTGTGGAATACATGTTGGTTAACCATTCACTTCAGAACGTTTTTCTACACCTATTAGTGTCTAAATTATGTTTTGTTTGTTTTTAGTTGGAAACTGGATTCTGAGTTCGGACGACAGGTTTTAACTGGAATTGCACCGACTGCGTTTGTCCGCTGTACTAAGCTTCCAAAAAATTGCAACATTACACAAGAACATGTGGGAAATATGCTGGAAACAGGAAAAACCCTGGCTTCAGAGATGGCGGTAAGTTTACGACAAAAATTCAACAGCACGTGTTTTCTTTGCAATCTTTCATCTCACCGAACGGTTGGAAAAAAACACTCTCAAAATTGATCTGATATTTTGAAAAGTGTTTCTTGGTTTATTTGAAACGGACATGTATATAACTTTTTATATATCTCCACGAATAAGGCTCGTTTCAAAACAAGCCCAAACGCGAAAACCGAAGAACTTTGCAAAAGCAACTGTTTTTTCCTCTTTTAACAGGCTGGAAAAATATACATAGCTGATTACAGCTACGCAGTCGATATTAAACGTAACTGGATACCCCTCACAAATAAGCAGTTTGAATGCGCCAATTGCATCGGCCTATTCTACGTAACTGCGTCGGGAGACTTTCTTCCAATCGCCATTCAGTTGGTTCCTGGTGATGTCGAATCAGTGATTACTTCAACTGATAACCAACACGACTGGCTCCTGGCAAAGATGTACTTTCGAGCGGTACAAACCGCAATCCATGAGGTAAAATTGCTTTTGCATATTGGCCTTCAGCAACCAGCATTGCCCTAACTTGAGAATGGTATGCCTATCGCAAAATCTTTAGCAATAATAAACTCTGCAAAACGTTTAGCTAATTAGGCCCCTAAACATAAGATGCACTCCTCCACCAATAGCTTTACACTCCTAAAGTGTCGAACGCATGCACGGTTTGGAGACCTCTACTATAAATTGTTGTGCTAAAAAACGGACTCATTGCACGTATACAACCATACCATTACCTGTAAAAATATAAAAGCATTTTGTTTTTGCATTACTGATATTTTACCTTAATTCAGTGGATATACCACTACTTGATGACACATGGGTTGTCGGAAACTTTCTCTGTGGCAACATTCCGGTGTTTACCTCACTGTCATCCGCTCTACAAACTACTGAGACCACATCTGTCCTCGGTGGCCAACATAAACGAGGCAGCCAGAAAAGTTTTGCTTCCGCCAAGCGCACTTGCAAACCAAGCAATTTCACTTAGTAAGCATTACTTCATTCAAAGAACTTTACCGTATTCCCTAGTCTCTGTTCCAAGTCAACTTTGTTTTTCCTTAACTCAAATCGTTCAAATCTTTACTGTTTTATAACCTATAAGCAATAATTTTTAATTTGAAGGTGCCTTGTCAACAGTTCGATATTTCTACAAGAACTTTGATTTATCACAGGCTGACATTACACATGACCTGAAGTCGCGAGGTATATATGTTGGAAGGTGTCGCGGACTAGTTTTCCTGCACGGTCAAAGGAGCGCGACGTCCGCATCGTTTTCTTAAGCTAAGCAACGAAAAATAAAACCTTCCAGCTCAACTTTATTTAAAGAATGACTTATTAGTAAAAACGTGGTGCAACACACAAAGGCATTGTTACATGAAGTAATTGTTAAATCGCTTATGACGTCACAGCGCAGTAGACCATACTTTGCTAGTTGTGACAGAAGGTTTTGTAAATAAACAATTTCGCAGCCGCCTGACTTTTCCTTCCCAGGTGTCGACGACCCTGGTTTGTTGCCGAATTATCATTACCGTGACGACGGTTTGGATATTTGGAATGCAATTAAAAAATACGTTAGCAACGTGGTCAACTATTTCTATAAAACTGATCAGGTAGGTGTAGCTCGCTTAGAGTTAAACAAGCTAAAAGGTTTTGTTTCTTATTTCCTTTGTCATGAAGGACTTGAAGAACGATTTTGAAGTTCAGGGTTGGGCGTCTGACGTGGCTAACGAAGGATTCGGGTGGCAAGATGGAAATACGAGAGGAATGCCAGAGAAAATGGAAACCAAAAAAGAACTGGTAGAATAATTAAACAACTTTTAATTAACTGATTTAATTTAAATTGGTGTTTGTAGATTCGTATTTGCACAATCATTATCTTCATAAGTTCTGCTCAACATGCGGCTGTGAACTTCGGCCAAATGGAAACTTATCAGTTTACACCAAATGCTCCAGCAAGCATGTTATTGCCTCCACACAAAAAGGGAGAAGTAAGTAGCTATTGCTTTACGTTTGCAAAAGCCTTTTTTAAAAAGAAGCCTAAAATTAAAACGATGAAATTAATTGTTAAAATATAATTGCCTGATTATAAAACACTCATTTTCCGAAGAAATAACCTGCCTCCTTTTTAGCATTTGATTGCCGTTCTTGCAAACAATTATCTGAAAAAACTTCTATACTACATGTTGTATAAGCATTCGCAGCGGCAGTTTTTTCTGCACTAAAACAGCCTTCAGCGAGCCTCATGTATTTTATGTAATTTTTGTCTACAGGATATACAGTTTTGGGGCAGAAACCTCAATATTTCCTTTTTTCGGCACCGTTTGCAAACTACAGTCACTTGCAATCTCTTTATGACGTTGCAATATGTGTAGATTAGTTTCCAAATAGGGTTTCTGCGGACAAAAACAACGATTTTTGGTTTGTGCAAACCTTTGCGGAATATGGAATAAGTTGCGGAATAAACACGTTTCTGTGAATGTTTCACTTCTGATTTATACCTTTCAGGGTAGTATGAAGCGTATCCTTGAATCTCTACCCTCGATTCCTCTATCCGCAATTATAATTACCTTTGCATTCGCATTGTCGAAATACTCCAAGGATGAGGTGAATATTTAGCGACTGAACCTGCATGTAATGGCCTGAAGTAATTATGAATCTATTCCTCCAGATATTTTTGGGTGATCGTGCGAATCAGCTTTTTGTTGAGGATGGGGTCAAGCAAATTCAAAGAGATTTTAAGGCTGACTTAAACAAACTTGGTCTTAAGTTCTACAACCGCAACAAATCACTCAAGTATCCTTACTGGTATCTGGAGTCTGACAAAATTCCAGCAGATATTAACATCTAAATTTGAAACATCTATTGCTACGTATTCTAGTTACTCTTCGTACTCAGATTTTGAAATATTATCCTGAGTTCACATAATGTTTACAACCGTTCATCTATTCTTTACAACCGTTCATCTATAAACTTAAGTAGCAGAAACTGACTTTATTTATTGAACAGTTGAGGATTTAAGTTNTTGAGGACGGGGTCAAGCAAATTCAAAGAGATTTTAAAGCTGATTTAAACAAACTTGGTCTTAAGTTCTACAACCGCAACAAATCACTCAAGTATCCTTACTGGTATCTGGAGTCTAACCAAATTCCAATCGATATTAACATCTAAATTTGAAACATCTATTGCTACGTATTTGTGTTACACTTCTTATTCAGAAATAATTCGATTGATACGTAAGTAATTTACATACTGTTTATTTATTCAGTCAATTCGTAACCACTTAAAAACACGAAAAAAATAAACAGAAGTAGCAGAAACTGATTTTGGCATTTATTNGAACAGTTGAGGATTTAAGTTAAATATAAACTCAAACAGCAATATTTCCAAGTCAACTGCAGCTTGTAATAACCATTAATACCAATCCTAATGTTATTTTGAATGCGTTACAAAAGTAATTTTTGTACGGGATAAAAAGAAAATTCATTAGGCCCGAAAATTTGTTTGTTTTGCCTGTCGGGAAACCGGAATATTTTTTTAACCTTCCTTTTTTCAAAAAGTAGGCACTCCTAAAAGTTGTAACTTCTACTTTAAAACCCCTTTACGCATTTCTCATCAGCACGTTTCATCGATATCCATATCCCCCCAACAAATCCAACACGCCTCCTGTTTTAGAATCCAAGATTCAAGTTAATCTCAAAATTACGCCAGCGAGCATTTTTTAGCGGTCACCTTGGTGTCTTATCACCTGGCTTTATGTGACCAATAGAATAAGTTTCATTAACATAGCCGAAACCAAGTTTGTCCCTTCACTATCACGATCACGTCATTAGCGGAAAATTAAACGACATAAAATATTAGGGAAAAGTTTTTTAACAAAACTAAACCCGAATTTTTTCTATTGTGTAACATAATGGGGTTTGACGTAAGGCCGGAGAAGATGGCAGGGTTCGGCACGATAAAAAAAAGTTCCAACCACTGGTGTAGAACATGGATTTTTAACCTGTGGGTCGACCACAATGGTTGTCGCGAGCACTTTTTGCAGAGGCCGCAAGCAACTATAGTGAACTTTTGGAAAAGTGTATTTGAAAGCTATCAAACCAGATTTGAAAGAAAATTTAGGTAATAGTTTCACTTACACTTTAAACAGACATATACGGAATGCATACAAAGTATGAGTCACAGGTCATGCTTGATCGATATTATGGGGGGCAACCGCGACTACCTTGTCAGCATTGAAAAGGGGCCGTCAGGACTAAAATATTGAGAAGCGCTGGTCTATCAGTTGGATTATAGTTTCGTTTGCATGTGCCTAATTGTCTAGGTTTGCATCTAGGTGCGGTACTAGTGGGCGAGTTCTCAAAAACTCAAAAGTTACATTCAAGAAGAACTTAAAGGCAGATACAAGCTCTTACAAGCTCTTCCTTAAATTTAACAACCGCAACAAATCACTAAATTAACCTCACTGGTGTCTGCTGTCCGACAAAATTCCTTTCTATATGAACATAAGACCACCGAAATACTATAAAACGCGATGTGTTATTTACGCCTTTAAATAACTGTTTGCATTTTCGCTGAAACCGCTAGTTGTCGATACAATGCAAAACATTCCTCTTACCACCAATGTTTTTCTGAGCAACTGTACAGTTTTGTAGAAAGAAAATTTGACATTTTTAATCACATTGTACTAAGAACTAGTGCCGCCATGAAATAGTTCATAGTACCAGTTTGTACAGTATTTGTAGTATGGTGGCGCCCAGTTAAACGGATATCAAAAAGCCTTCAAACACAACATTAACAGGTAGCCTCCAAAAGGTTTTAGACGCGCTTAAACAGTGGCTGTATTAAAGACACAACATATAAAGCTCGAGTTTTTAAGAGATTTGCGTACAAGTTAACTGTTACAAAACACATGCCAATAGTACGACAGGCCGTGAAGAACTGGGCCTTGCGGCCGTTGTAACAAATCTGCTGGTAGCAGTGTATTAACCGTTTTGAGCGGTGTCATGCCCTGGAGTTAACAGCGAGCTGGCGGTCGCGAAGACCGCGTATAAAAGTTAAAAACATATTCTCGTTTTTAATTGTGTCCTCTTCTTTAAAGGGGTATACACGTTTTGTCAATGAATAAAGGGCGTAACCAAATGCGCGCCTGGGGCTCTTGCATGCGATTAAGCAGTTTGTTTTGCAATGTTGTAAAACTGGTAGGGTTGTTTTCCCGGCTTTCGCTTTAACTTGCATACGTAGCCGATACCTTTGCCATAGTCTTTGTTGGCGTTCGTTAAAAACATAAGGCGTTTGACATCGTCGGTAGCATTTACACTTGCACTATAAGAGTGAAACGGATGCAGAGCAAAATTTTACGCTTTGAAAAAATAGCGGTGGCATACTCTTTTGGAGGACGTCCTCCCCCTGTGCTCTTAACGCGTCTGCGTGACTAAAGTGTTCTGGCGTGCTTGCAAATATGTGTTGCGTCTAGGGCAATGGTTCCCAAACTTTTTTGATGCATCCCCCAAGGAACTTTTCATTCCTCCCCTAAAAACAAGTATAAAAACACCTAAAAACAATAAAAAAAGTTTAGAACCACTGGTCTCAAACGGGTCCCCTTTCTGAAGGGCTTGAATACAATGTGTTGAAGCTTGACGGCAATGTGTTAAGGGAGAAAGCTGCAATAGCCTTTTCTGAAAAGAATCAGCTGTTGCGATTGTTGCGTCATTGAAGTGCAATTGTCCTCTTGTAAGTTAGTCTTTTAAGCGGCTACACAGCTTCACTTTGTTATATTTCTGTTTAGCAGCTTGTTTTGGTTTATCGTTATTGAAGAAGCGTGATAGGTGTGGCAAAAACAATTTAAAACGCAGCCTTTTTGGTACCGTGACCCGCAAAAGCGATTCTATCTAATCAGCGGCCCTTTAGCGATAACAGTCGCTAAGATGGCCGAGTGGTTAGCGCGACTGGGGGGGGGGCACAAGGTTGTGGGTTCTAATCCCAGCTCGGTCGCTTGTGTTGCCCTGAGCAAGACAGTTAAGCGGCATTGCTCCAACCCAAAGGAACTGCAATGAAGCAGGTAGCTCGACGGCGGACTCATAACGAGCATAACGCATTCAGGCGTTGCTCTGCCTGCCTAGGATAAAAATGTAACAAACAAACAAACTTTTAAAACAAATACAATTTACCTTTGTTTCATCAAGTTGCTAACAAATAATTCCAAAAGTATTTTACCGATGAATGATCATATTTATCACTAATGAGATGGCTGGTGCTGTATTCTGGAGACTAACTTGTCTATACGTGACACACCGTAGATCTGCCTCGAGTGCTAATTTGTTCCTCCATGGCCATATCAGATTTGAACAAATTGATACGATTATGGTCAATGCACATAAGGTATTGGAAAGGCGTGGATTTGTTACCAAAACGTCTGCAATCGATTTCAAACAGTATGATAGCTTTCAAAACTGTTTTTGCAAAAATACACCCGTTGCTTGCGACCCCTACAAAACGTGCTCATGACCCCCATTGGGGTCGCGTCCCACAGGTTGAAAACCCCTGCTCGAACCGCATCAAAAAGAGCAAGTATAGTATCTGACATTTGCGAAATCACTGCAATAAAAGTTCTCATAGTGTGGCCCTCGAGTTACTTTCTAGATTTCCCTTGGCCGCGAAGACATTTAAGCAGAAAGGCGGAAGTTGAAGGCAAAGCAGTGTCGCCGGTTGCGGCTCTTGATGATGTTCCGATGACATCTGCTGCTAGAGACTACGTTTCCCGTTCAAAACAGGGAAGAATCACGTGAAGTGGTTTGTCCCACTGAACGGTACTGACTACACGCCCAAACGTCGAAGTTAAAGAAAAGAACCCAGCTGTACTTCCATGTATAGTGAAGGCAGTTGGAGAGGATAGTATTTCGCAGCCTAGGATGTTTGTAAGCTACTTTGAGTCTAATCTTGAATGGGGACACTCTGTTCCGTTCTAGAGACGCAAGCAGGTTAATCTGAAGCAAGATATATTGTCAATAATAGCTTCAGTAAGCCCTGGGGATGGACAATTCGGAATACTGAATCCGGAGGATTCGAATCCAAAAAGTCAATTTAAACCAGGATTCGGTTTATATCGCGTTTGCAAACCTTATCATTTTACTCGTTCACGAGTTTTCGTTATGTAAACATGTTCGCCTATCGCATGCAACAGTGGTGCAATTAGCACACACGCGCAGGCATTCTCTTTGATCTATTGCGTGCGTTTTCGCGTGATGCACACATGTGCGCAGTTGTTCTTTTTATTCCATTGTTAAGGTTAGAACAATTCACTGTTGAGCGCAATTACTGTAAACTTGAAATGATTTACTGTAACAGCACAGGAAGTATTTTAACACATAGAGGCAAAACATGTCTTTGTTGTTTTAAATCAGCCAAGTTCAGATGGCAGTGATAGAACCGGTTGTTCATCCGAACCAGCAATGAACCAGGCAAAGTTAACGTATTTTGTGAGAGCTCTAGGCCTAGTAAACCCGACACGCTAAAAACAAATTATCGATCTCATTATAAATGCTATAGTCGGTGACCTGAGAGCAATCAGCCTAGTGGCAGGAAAACTTTGATGAATAAATTAGCACCAGGCTCTGACATGCCCAGTCGTCGCACATTTACGTAACTTGTGTCCTTGCCACTTCTTGTATACATCATCAGAAAGATGTTTTTCAGGTGCAGGTTTAACTACCACCACACACGTCGATTTCTCAGCAATCTTTTCGTGTGGATTGGCGAAATTGGCAAATTCAAGCGGGCTGACACGTGATCAAATTGCATAAAGTACGCCTGTTAGTTTGCAGCGTTAATATACTATCGGTTATCGCTGATATTATCGGTACTTATAGCACAAGTGACGCGCAAAATGGGACTTCCTCCTATGTGATTTGCGTCGCTCGCCTCGCACATGTGAAAAAAAAGGCGTCGATCGCCTCGCACGTGCTTGGAACAAGTCTTCAAAAAATCCTAATGTCGGCGCAAGCAACACATGTTTTGAATGCAAGAATATAATAACGAATCTAGGAAATGTCTGGTGTGGCAGCACGGACTTTTTATAATGGCTATGACTGCAACCAAATTGCATTTTCGCCTGACAGGCAAAAATGTGGAAAGCCTGAATGTATTGTACTGTAATAAACTCAAACTTAGCTGTAATAAATTCGTTGATGTTGATTGTTTCACAATACGTGAAGTAAAATAAATACAGAATACGTTTCGGTATTCTGGATTCGATTAAACTACTCTAGAATAGAATGCTACTCTAAATTGCCCAACCCTAGTTAGCCCTGTAGTCGCTAGAGCTTTCGTGGAGGAGTTGACTAAAGGTCCTAACTTAAAAACCGATCCGACTGGTATACGCACCTACGCTCAAACTATGAGAAAATGTTTATTGGTAGTACTTAGGGTTGCCAACTTTGTTGAGCTACAATAAAGGACCTAAAACTTGATTGATATTTTATTATGTCTTGAAAACACACTTCCAATTAATATTTACTAAAAACTACCAATAAAACTATTCCAAAATTAAGGACAAATAGTGTCATTTCAAATCTCAATGAAGGACAAGGACAAATAGAGCTGAATAAAGGATCGTCCTTTGAAATAAAGGATGGTTGGAAACCCTACTCAGAATAATTTTAATTAAATTTTCTTTGTAAACATACTTACTTGTCACGCAGACCAGTACGTTCCCCATAAGTTGCCTGACTGTGTTCGTGAACCTCTCATGACCGAACCAACCCTGGCTGGCAAGTTTGTACACAGTATACTCGAACATTTGCACTGGAGTTTCTCCGAGTTTATCGGCCAACTTCAAGAGGTACTGAACAACCTTTGGCCTATATACATTACTTGTGAGAGGGCAGGTACATTAAGATCAGTACGTACATTAATCCGGCTCCCGAAAGCTACAGAGGGGCCCATGACTGCTTTAAACAAGTGTTTATGTATAAGCCCAAATACAGTGGCGTATTTCTATCCATTTGTGGGCAGTTAAATGCACAAAAATCATTATTTGGGCCCAGTTCTTATTTTCATTCTCAAATAATTTGCATTGCGGTCCCTAAATGAGTCTCTACCTCCCTAACAGATTTGGGGACCCTTCTGTATATATACACCCTTCTTTTGAGGTACTTTTAGCCTTAGTCAAATCCAAATGTTCCAAATATACCACGTAGCACGTACAGTGGGCAAACGGGGTCCTTTTTGTAAGTAGAAATGTAGTGTCAACTGTGAGCGATACGCCGTTTGTTACGTCACTATAAGAAGCGTTACTACGCGCGAGCAACCGCCTACGACCATACCACGTTGAGAACACCCCATCTCGTCCGATCTGGGAAGTTAAGCAACGTCGGGCCCGGTCAGTACTTGGATGGGTGACCGCCTGGGAATACCGGGTGTCGTAGGCTTTTGCTTTTATTCTTTCATTCGGATCTATCGATGTGTAAAGAACACAAAAACTTTGATATTTTGTTACGTCTCGAAAACACACTTTCAACTAATATTTCGACATGATGATGACATAAATTATAGGCACTACTGTTACAAGTTTTCTCACTATGATTTCTTTCACAACAAATTTCGGCTCGATTTTGTGAAGGGCCTCATCACTACCTTGTTGTAACATGCTAAATTTGTCTTGGTCCTTCAAGTCGCAGTTCAGAAATTTAACCACAAGTCAAGACGATTTTAAAATAAAGGACAAATAGTGGTATTTCAAATCTAAATAAAGAACAAGGACAAATAGAGCTAAATAAAGGATTGTCCTTTGAAATAAAGGACGGTTGGCAACCTTAGTAGTACTTCGCCAGCTAGGCAATTTTGCTGACCTAAACACGCTTGATTGTTTGTTGGCTCTAGCAAACAAGTTACCATATGAGTCGCAAAGGCTTTGGCGTCGTCGAGTTGCGTAGACTGTAAGGAAAGCTGACAAGGAGGCGAATTTTCCAGACCTTGTGGAATTTGTCGAAGAGGAATTGTCATACTTTGAAAGACAGAAGACAACAAGCGTGCAGTTAAAATCAGTGGAAGAAACGTTACCTGTGCAACCGTGACCACCAATCATAGTCCGCCACCTGTTCCCATACTGAGTTGCCAATGTTGTAAAAGGAACCACATGTTGGAAAGATGTAAAGCGTTTGGTAAAAAGTCTGAGGTACAAAGAAGAGGTTTCTGAGAGAAAAAGGTATGTTCTTTAACTGTTTTGGTTGTCGACACACGTCGAGGTTTTGCATCGAACCAAGCGCATGTACCGTGCGTGGTTGTTTGTACACACCACACTTTGCTGCACGAAGAAATGCCAAGTCCTGTGCGTTCTAGGACACACTCGTCTGCAGTGGAAAGCTACAATAGAGCCCCGCGCGGTGAACCTCGTAACAGTCAAGCATCTAGCAGTTCTACAGCCAGGTACAACGTTACAAAGAATTGCCATTTTTCGTACTTTTCTGTTATTGCAGTGAAAATTCGGTCGAACGGTCGAGACGTATGCGTTTCTTGACCAGGGATTTGACGCAAGCTAAAAGGACAAGAGGTGGGCCGATCTACTTCCAATCGACGGAAGGCCAAGACAAGTAACTATGTCCAGCGTCGGGAGAAGACTCGCGATTTATAGTAAAATTAGCGCGAGTTCGGCGTTTTGTTACTGGATGGAGATGAAGAAATCAAGGTCGACAACGCTTTGTCGATTGACACTATTCCGATTGAGCCCAATCCGACACCAACGAAGTCGGAACTAAATAATCTTCCACACTTTCAGGGTTTGGAATTTCCTGCTGCTTCTTATGGGAACTGACGTTCCGTACGCGCACAGAGTACTAGAAATGAGAACCGTTGAGCGCAGACAACCGTTTGCTGCGAGGGCACCGCTCGAATGGTCTCTCGACCATCTATTTGCTATCTTCCTGCTGTTAACAACATTTCAGTGAATATTCTAAAATGTAAGGCGACCAAGAAACTAAACGACGATTCTTGGAGGGAAGTATTCAAAGCAGAACCTAATGACCTACCCTTTCCAACGTCAGTTGAGGACAGGAAGGTGCTACACATGATGAAAAGCTCAGTAACAAATACCGATGGACATTTTTATTTGCCGCTTCCATGCCAAAGTGATGTTAACTTGCCGCGGACAGTCGTCTCATGGCAGAGCAACGGCTCTGGTCGTTGAAGAAAAGCTTGTTACGCGACGTCGCTTTAAATGACAAGCACGTGGAGAAGATACAGGACTACATCGATGAGGGCCACGCTGAGGAGATCACGTGGAAAGGAGTCCAAGAGGTAGAGGGTGCATCAGTCAAAGTCTAGTACTCGCAGCACCATGCGCTTTGTCACCCACGAAAACCTGACAAGGTACGCATCGTTTTTAATTGCGCAGCGCAGTACAAGCGGCTGTCGCTTAACGACGCATTGAGGTAAGGGCCTGATTAAGTTAACAGCCTGATTCGCGTCCTGGAGAGATTTCATATGAATAGTATTGCCCTGGTAGGGGTTGTAGAAACAGTGTTCCACCAGGTCCGCGTTTACAAAAACATTGTCGCTTCGAGGTTTCTGTGGTGGCCGGGGGAAGGTTTATCTCGAGCTCCTACCGTTCATCACATCTTGCACATTTTTGGCGTTACGTCGTCGCCTAGCGGCGCCACATTTTGCTGGTGAAAAACCGCCGAAAAATTCCGCGACGGATTTAACCAGGACGTGGATGATATCGTTCGCAACGATTTCTATGTTGACTACTGTTTGACATCAGTCGACACGGTTGAGCGAGCATTTGACGTTGTTGCGCAGTTACGTGACCTGCTAAAGACGGGAGGATTTCGCTTCAGAAAATGGATGTCTTACAATCAACGCGTCTTGGATCAAATCCCCGAGGCAGAAAGAGCAAAATCGGTAACTGTAAACTTCGACGCCTCTGTAAAAGGGCGCAGGTGGGTGTCCATTGGAGGGTGTAGAGTGACGAATTTGGCTTCAGCATATCTAACACAATGCAAGGCAAGAAATTTACCCGACGCAATATTTTAGCTGATGTTAACACGCTGTACGCCCCGTTTGGTTTCGCGGCAACCGTTATCTTAATTGCAAAGGTGGTGCAACAGGAAATAGTTAGACAAAGATTGGGGTGGGATGACGAGCTACCCGAAGACGATGCTGATGAATGGCGAAGCTAGCTTTTCCTGTTGCCGGAGCTCGAGAAGCTAACACTTCCCCGCTGCTTCAAGCCGCCGACATTCGGTGCGGCGGCGAAGTCCGAGATCCACCACTTTTCGGATGCGTCTACTCAAGGATATGGAACCGTGTCCTACCTACGACTGGTAGATGTTAATGGCCGTATCCATTGCTCGTTTCTGTTTGGCAAGTCTAAGGTGATACCGCCGAAAACCGAGAGCATTCTCAAGTTGAAACTTGCCACTGCTGTCTTGTTTGACAAATGGCGTAGACGGCAATTAAAGTTTGACAAATGCAAGTCTGTGTTTTGGACAAACTCTTGCGCAGTCCCACTATACAATCAAAGTAAACGTTTCGGTACAGATGTTGCAAACAGTTCGGCTAAGATTCATTGACAATCAACCCCTGAGGAATGAAGTCACGTTGGTTCACAGTTAAATCCCTCCGACGACGCTTCGTGCGGTTTGTGGGTGCGCAAACTTGTCAGCTCTGGATGGCTGATAGGTCCGAAATTCCCTTTGAAATTCGGCAGAAC
Source organism: Phallusia fumigata (assembly GCA_008931825.1). Taxonomy (NCBI): domain Eukaryota; kingdom Metazoa; phylum Chordata; class Ascidiacea; order Phlebobranchia; family Ascidiidae; genus Phallusia; species Phallusia fumigata. The sequence continues at coordinate 13,763 of QXVZ01027719.1, forward strand.
GAAAATCGAAGGCCAAACCCTCCGGAGATCAAGACTCAGCTGCCCCAAGAGTTCCAGCCTACTGAGAGGAAGAGGATCACAGTAAATGTGTGCGCATATTCGGAGAACTGATCGTCTGATGGGTCGCTAGTCTTCATTATATAAGCTGAAAGTGTTGGTCGCATGTTTTAAGTCGTTCCTGCGCTCAAAGATTTCTGCGACCACTGGCCGATTAAGCGTGGATGAGTTAAATAATGAAGAGTTGAAGATAATTAAGTACGTACAACGTCAATGCTTCGCTCCTGTAACTAACATTTTGTATCATGTCGAGCAGTCCAAAAGAGAGCTGCTAAAGAAACTAAAGAAATTGCGATGCGCCAAATTTTTGGCGAGACTCAGCCCTACTTGCTATGCACCAACAAATCATAAATGTAACGGATTTGCCCAGGATAGATGTAACGGATATTCCGTATTGCCCAGGCGATCCGAGAGGATTCGCATGCCGCGAGCTCACGTTACACCGAAATTGACCATGCCGAAAGGCATTTTGAGAAACCCATACGTTTCGCAGTTGGTCACGAATTCTTTCTTGTAAAATCCTTTTTGACTACGGAGACTTACCAATATTCGTTTGTCATGACAACCATTGTAAAGTACCTGCTTGTTGATGTCTTATGAAGCACTTCACCTGCAGTGGGCATTGCTTTGTCATCTGCAGTCGGCACCTTTTACTTCTGATAGTCGATGCAGATTCTGTTCAATTCGTCTTTGTTTTACGAGGACCACAGGTGAAACGCATAGTAATTGCGACCTGCCTACCACACCTTTCCTTAACATTTTCTCAATATTCTGTTTCACGAGGTTTAGTTTAAACGGGATCTTTGTCGTGCTTGTTACGTCACACAAATATCCGCGTTGGCACTAGAGAGGGCAAAACAACCAGTATTTGGAAAAATCTGATTTACTCTGGACTTGGGGTTCTCCTACTGATTCGCCCTTTACCCACAGAATATTTCGATACACTTGTCTTGTTTTCAACAAGCATTAAGTTCGAAGCAATTTTTTACAAAAAATTAAACGTGACATGTAATTTATCCCTTCAAATGACTGTTCACATTTTCGCTGAAAGTGTTGTTTTTCGCAATACAATGCTTAACATTTCCTTTGTCACAAATATTATCAAGCAACTGTTTGGTTTTGTTGAGCATTTTTTTAATAAAAATTTTTAATTACATTGTTCTCGTGCAGCCATTTATTAGTTGCACACCATTTGTAGTTTAATGAAACACTAAAAATGTTTTCGTTCAAAACTTTCACTGCACATGCTGACACGAAATATAGGGCGCCTCGGGTTCGGTTGCTTTCTCAATTGTTTGCGCTAAATTCACATACAGAAGAACGTGCACAAGGAGCATATGCGAAAACTTCCAAATTACTGCGGGCTCTAAACTTACTTAGAAAAAGGGGGATTACGTGACTGACAAGTGCTTAACCAATATGTATGTAAAACAACGAACATCCCACATAGTTTTCTTTATCTCATCCAATTATTTGCAACCTGCAGAAAACTGGAAAAGATGTGTGAACACTTTAAATGTGTGTTTCCAACATGGTTGTCACAATTCAATAGTCGGTAACCTCTGTCATGAGGGGATTTTTCGTGGAACGACCAGGGATGTATGAATTCATAATCCAATACTGTTTAATGAAATAAAAGTATTCTATTGGTTATAACAATCATAACGGTCATAATTAGTGAAGGATAATTTACATTTCGAGAGGTTCACAACATCACGTGAGAGAGGTTTAAAATATAAACAGCCCCGTTTTGCGTTGCTTCGTCCCAATACCTTCCCCGAACATGAATATAGAAACGATTTGGTTTGTGTTAAAACTTAAGCTCAACGATTTGTATCCTGGGATTAAATCCTGTCGGTAATGGAATTAAAAAAAAACAATAAAAGGGTTGCCAACATCAGAGGTTTTTAAACCAACACATAGTAAGGCAGTCTTGGCAGTCTTGCTTGCATAACATTCAGCATTGCAATGATGATGCGACTGTCAATTATAATTGCAGCAAAAATGCTAGGAAATTGATGTTTTGCAACTTAACACCACTTCCGTTTCATTGAAATTTTTATTAAATGTTGTCATTACATTTATTGAATAAATTGTTTTTTTTTGTTTTTTTTTATTAAACTGAAAAAAGGATATTCAACAACGCTGTCATCTGCAAGAACACTAAGACAAAATTTATTGTTCTATTAGACCGAACAAGTAGCGAATTTTCGTCATGGAAGAATCTTATTCATTCGCTGTAACGGTATGTCATTCTGTTAAATATTATCGAAAAAGTTGTGTTTCAAATCAAATTTATCAGTTTATAAGCGTAAAAAATCAAACGTTCTCTAATTATGGGATTGTGCATTAGAAGCATTTTCTAGTTTTTTGAAAGTTTGATTTGGGTCGTCATTCGTTTAGTTCTGCCTATAAAGAGCCCGATATACGAGGGCGCTGGTTTGCCACGTTTATTTACGATTAAACTCTCAGTAAATAGCCTAAACAACCTATTTAGAACATGTAAAACAAGGAAAATAACGGTAACAAATGTTCTTCAACAATCTATTATANTCAGTTTATAAGCGTAAAAAATCAAACGTTCTCTAATTATGGGATTGTGCATTAGAAGCATTTTCTAGTTTTTTGAAAGTTTGATTTGGGTCGTCATTCGTTTAGTTCTGCCTATAAAGAGCCCGATATACGAGGGCGCTGGTTTGCCACGTTTATTTACGATTAAACTCTCAGTAAATAGCCTAAACAACCTATTTAGAACATGTAAAACAAGGAAAATAACGGTAACAAATGTTCTTCAACAATCTATTATAGTGTTCTGGTTATTTACCTCTGTATAATTTGTAATTTGATTTTTTTGCACCCAAATCTCATTTGTCCCGGCAGCCCGCTTCCACATAGCTTTTTCAACAGTCGTAAATTATAATGGCGCCCCTTCACTTTAATTACATAGTGCAGCTACTTTCGCCTTGGTGATTGTTTAGGACAAAGGTTTTTACACATCCAATCTAAACAACGACTTCAAAAAATTGGAATCGTTCGCAATACAAAATTCTCGATTGCAGAAAAGTC
>QXVZ01027728.1:0-10441 GCA_008931825.1 Phallusia fumigata
CTCTTCCCTCTTACAACGCCACTGAGCCAAGATACAGGCACATTCCTTCGGTTCAAACTTGTTTTCGCGTCGAAGCATTTACACCTGGGATGGTTTTGCTGCTTCGTTAAAATACGTAAACGCCTTAAACTTGATTGGACTTTTTGGAATGACTCATTTAATTAATAAGTCAAATAGTGTCCACGGGCATACGACTTTGTTTGTGACACAATTTAAAACCGCAAACGCCAGAGGGAGGGTATTTTGTAGCGCGTATATTGATTTAAAAGGTATTTTGAAACGCTTTTTTGGGTTTGCAACGCGGGTGCTTTCCATTGTAGTTAGTTGCTCTTAAAATGCGCAAAAATTAGAACTATGCGCTGGCATTTGATTTATCACGAGAAGCGTTTAAACTTTTCTATTTCGCCACTTGAGATACTAACATAAACTACAGTTCTTTTTCGATCGGCATGGTTCTACGGTCATTTACTGCGAGTTCCAACTTCGCATCAATAACCGGAGTTTAACAACACTTGTTAAAACGATGTCTTTAAAAACATTTACAAGTAACAATTGTTATAATCTCGTTTTATTTATACGTTTTTTCAACGTTTTTGGACTAACTGTGCCACTGTATTAGTTGTAATAGAATTAATCGGGGCCATTTGACATTCAGCTGGATTGACACCTTTGCAAATATCGCTATAATTACAAATCAAAACCAGAGTAACATAGCAATCTCCGATTAATGGACAGAACTCGTCAAATTCGGGGTTTTAAAAAATCATTAAATACGACAAGTAGACATATTTAGACATAAAATAGGGAAAAGGCCGTTTTGACGGCTTGTTTTGTCCATTTCCTCACACATGAAACACATTTCTTTCATTGCAATTGTGTAATTTCCACCAAAAACAAAAAACAAACACAAGATGGCAATCAACGAATGAAATCCCGAAATAAGGCTATAAACGACCGATAGGTGAAAGACGNGGTTTTAAAAAATCATTAAATACGACAAGTAGACAGATTTAGACATAAAATAGGGAAAAGGCCGTTTTGACGGCTTGTTTTGTCCATTTCCTCACACATGAAACACATTTCTTTCATTGCAATTGTGTAATTTCCACCAAAAACAAAAAACAAACACAAGATGGCAATCAACGAATGAAATCCCGAAATAAGGCTATAAACGACCGATAGGTGAAAGACGAGTAACTCATAAAATGTTTTTTGATGCTATCTAATCACATAAAAAGCGTTTCTGACTCAGATAATTTATTGAAACTTTTATGGTGTATGCGAAGTTGTCAAGAAAATTCAGCTTCGGTTGGGAATAGTGATCTGTTTCGCACTTTATCCAGCTGGAACTGGCGGGAGGCAGAGTCCAAGAGGATGTTCAAACGTGTTGAGACATTGATCACCAGGTGGCTTCTCGAGTTGATCGAGGAAATTGTTGACGTCGTATTCCCATCGATCAAGATAGAAGAAATGATAGCAGCGACCGCCTTGTGCTAGGACCTGCATTCAGTTGCAACGGTTTAACTTTTTGGCAAACTCTAATCGGAGGGTATTTGCCGCATTTAGAGCTCTTCTAACTAAGATGTAAAATATTCATGCTCAGCAAAAAAACATTTTCTTATTGTAAAACTTTCTTAGAGGGAGCACTGCCCACGTCCGAAGCCAGTTTTGTACAATTAAACCCGCTCGTAGAGAAATAAAATGTATTCGCAAACAAAAAATTGTTTAGCCTAGGTTTCCTTTTACCTGTAAGTTTTGCTTGCAGTTGTCCCTGCCTCGTCCGACGGCGATTCCGATAACGTAAACATGAATTCCTTGAGCTTTCATTTCGTCGGACAAGGTCTCCAAATTGCTGCGGATAGTACCGCCTCTAGCACAGTTCGCACACCTGCAAGCAAAATTGTTGCTATAGGTTGTACCAAGTTTTTAAACTACACGTAAATGTCAAACGTTACGGCACGATGTGGCTTTTTTTCATTTACAAAAGGCATCCATATGCGAAATCTAGGTAAAAGTTTGCTTTTATTGTGGCTTTTATTGCCATTTGGACCAAATGGGTTTTTCCTGGCATCAAAGGTTATAAACAGGTCGGCGAATGGGTTCGAAAATAGCCATACACTTCCGTTATAACTTTTCCTACCCGTCTGTAATGAGAATTATATCCTGCTCCACGTCATCTAGCTTGCTTCTGCCTCCCAATGCAGTCGAAAGCATTACTTGGTAACCAAACCGCAAAGCCTTTGCCATGCACGTCCTACGTGATGAGTAGGAATGGTACCTGTGCGAAAACGCCTTGATGAGTCATAAGTAAAACTTGCACGACAATATCTCAAACCATAGATAGTTCCAACCATGTCAAGTGAAAAAAACAACTTAGCAACTGCATGAAATAACAATCAAAATATTTGGTAGGAAAACTGTATTAAAGCAGATAGATTCACAACCGGTGTAATCATTATCCAACCAGCAGGCCACCGAGCCTTGTAAATTCTGCTGTTGTGTTCTATATTTTGCAGAGGGTACGAAAATAACACACGCTTTGCCTGTTACTTGCTTCTAACTGAAGATTAGTGTGCTACGCCACAGTGGACAGTTTCCCAGCTTCTTTGCCACCCGATGCTTAAATCCTACTATCGTACGTTTTGTTTTTTGTGTTGCCAGAAACGTTGAAAAAAATCACAACTCAAATCACTTCTACTTCCAACAAATTAAAAAAAAGGGGAAAGTGTACTTAATGTTTTTCTTGATGAATGTTGCCAATGCATCTGGGTTGCTGTAAAACTTGGACAGGGGCACGTGGAAGTGGTAATACTCGTCGAAGGACATGATCGCAATTCTGGTTAGCTTTTGGTCGTATCGAATGTTGCCACACAACACTGTAGACAAATCAAAGAAACATCATATTATGTAGAAGTGCCGTCGGGGCCGTTTAACGATTTCGAAAAGTTGCAAAAAAATGTAAAGTGCGAAAAAATGGAAGGAAACTTGCACATGAGGGCGCACTGAATCTTAAAAAGAGCAATGGTCTGTGTGGGATTTTTTTTTTGGGGGGGGTTAGCATGGAGTTTAAAAATGGATATTTTTCTAGCACTTTTTTATGATGTAGTTATTATCTGGACTACAACGAATGTCGTTTCATACTGACTTTTCCCGGTGAAGTCAAACACATCAGACAAAAAGTCCCCAATCGCAAACACCCTCTACGGACTTAAAAAAGCTTAACACCCCAGTCAAAGACGTGAAACTCAAAACAAAATAACCACATACGTGCGTTAGAGTAGGAGCAAAAGTGTTTTGCTACATATCGAATATGTTAAGATTGATTGTGGCGGACTTGTCTGTTTGCTGAACTTACGTTTTACGATTGCAGCTGCAATTCTTTTAACCTTATTGTAGTTTGAAACACCAACGCTTCCACTCTCGTCCATTATAATGAGGACATCCCTTCTGGTAGGAACAATGAATGGTGGAGGGACCTGTAAAATCAAGCAATGAATGGTGAATTCGCCAATAAACAGGTTCCGTTTATCCACAGCAGGGGTTCACAAAGTGGGGTCGGTCAACGGTCCCCTAGGGGTCGTAAAGCGTTTTAGGTGGACCATGAAACATCCAGTTTCTCGATGCTATATCGCGTGATTGTCGAAATATACTCAATGCATCGTTGATTGCAGCCTTTGTTACACCATCGCGCAATGCTGTTTTGTGCTATGGCAAATAACAGAGTTGTAACCGTGTGAAGTTAATTGGAGGTAAATTTTAGTCGAAAAAATACAGGGGGAATGCGTTAAGCGAGTATTTGAAAACTTTGAGAACCACTAATCTAGAGTAACAAATAAAGGTTTCTTCATTGCAAAGTTTTCAGACTCACAGAATTATAACAATTTGATTCAGAGATCTTTTCGGCAAATTGCATTACAGAGTCTTAAAAATAACACAGCGCAATTAACAATGTGAGACGCTCGTAGTGAAGACAAAAAACGCAATGTACTCAATAGCTGTTGGTTTGGTAATTGAAAATTAACCGAAAGATTCGATGATATCTCAACGTTCTTCCGAAAATATTGTGTTTAAAGTTCGACCTATCACGCAGTTTAGTGAAATAGAAAACACAATATTAAAAGAGACCTGTTATACTAAGCTTGGTCCGTTCGTATAAGTTTCTTAATGGTCAAAGCTTTAGCGGCGTTAACCCTTTACAAATTAGCCAAACTACGACAAACTTGAACCACTTTGGCTGGGTGAAACCTGGGCAGGCAAAATAACATTACCGAGCGCTTTCTTCTTGATGACACTTGGTACTCGCTTTCATCAGAGCACCCGCCACTGATCAAAACGCCCGCCTTGTTTCGTAATTCAAAACACGGTTTCTTCGTAGGGCTGGGCGGGGGTGCGGGTTTTTGGGAACCGATGACGTGATTCCTGCCTGCTAAGTCGACCTGTCCACCCTGCGAACCGGCCTTTTTCGGCGCCGCTGGTCCAAGGAAACTGTCTGTAAACAGGTCCGCCAGCAGTTGCCCATCGTTACAGTCCACTTTCCCTGTAAAGTTATAACGGTGATTTTCGAAACTTCACTTTCGCTGCACAACACATTTCACCACAAAACCTTTTTTCGGCAATGGCATTTGAAAACTTGAGCATACTGTTTACCTGTTTCGTAATAATGACCAGTGGTTTAATGTCTTTTTTACGCCCTGGCACATTTTTATTTTTCCCGGGGACCACAACAGTTAAATCGGTTAATAGTTTTAATAACACTTGGTCCCGGAGAAGAAAAAATCCTAAAAGTGCATTAGATGATTTATTACTAACTCAAATCAAATTTACAGTATTTTTTGCTGTCCACGCAACGTTAGTTTAGTCGGCCATGATGTCCTGCTGTTTAAAAACTAAAATTTGTCTTCCAGATATTATACTTTTTGGCTAAGGACTGTATTTCTATTTCTTGTCAAAAATATACTGGCCCAAACGTTTCGGCAACAGCTCATGCCAATATAGTGTTCCAAAGTATTTCTATTTGAATTCGAAAACTAGGTTGATATTGTGTGTCCGTAACTCCAGGTGGGAAATAATATACAGCTAAGACATACGTCAATTGGTTCTTACTGGTGGGACATTTGGTCTGTTGATGCGCAGGTGCTGTTTCAATACGGTAAAAATTTCCTGCAGCATCGGGCTGGCATTTGCCTGCTACATATTTGCAACTTGCGTCGGATGCCGGTTTTGGTGTAGCTTTTGGAGTTGTCGGTTTTGGTGTTGCTTTTGGAGTTGTTGGTCTTGGTGTAGTGGTAGTGGTGGTTGTTGTCGTTGGTTTTTTAGTAATGGGAGGTACGTAACGGGTAGTAGTAAAGCCTAAAAATAAAGAAAAACGGTTTTAAGCGGGTTAAAGTTCAATGACATGCAAAACACGCGCAAGTTGGAGGAATTTAAGCATTTACAATCCTGGTAGAATTTCAATCCTGCAACAACGAATTAAGCATCAGGATAGTAGAATTTACAACAAATTACAACAACGAATCAGGCCATTAGAATTTGCAAAGTAGCCAGGACGTTCATAAAAAGTTTCTAATCATATTATTTGTGCAAAAATGTTTCCCGATTTTCCTATAAAAGAGTCCATAGCTAGCCACCGGAGAAGTAACCTTTTTGAAAAGTACGACTAAGGATTGCAGTACGGTACGGCACGTGTTGGGTTGTGCATACTACGCACCTAGTTACGAAGACGTACCGCACCTTTGATGATTTATGCTGCGTACTGTACCAACGCACCGTACCCTACTGTCACCCATTGTAAAGGATAGGAAACGGTTCGTATTAAGATAAGCGTACGACGTACCTCGTTGCGAAAGGCGTACTGCACTGTACCGTGCTACCATCCTCAAATACGACTTTTAAGTATGAGTCAAAAAGTAAAAATTTCAATGAAACATTTTTTTAAAACCCTAGTAATGTAACATTTTGCGCTGTATGCTACTCGGATTCTAATGTTAAACAGTATTTTTTCAAATTATAGGTTGTTTAACTGGCCGAAAAAAAGGGCTTCTTTGAACGCAGAAAAATCAATTTTGTGACAAAAACTTACCGAAATTCCATCTATCCCAAAGACCCTGTGCTTGACATTGCGCAGCGAGACCAAGAAACAAGGCAAAGCAAATCAGTTTACTCATGACTAACTTGCAGTTACTCCAAGCCTGGTGAAAGTTTTAGGTAAAAGTTACACTGTGTTGGTGTGCTTGACAAGCACAAAAGCACGATAGAGCAGTAGATGCGAGTGCTTTGTAACAGCACTGTTGCGAAATGCAACATATTCGACTACCTTTTCTGGGTTGCTTCTCTGCGCAAGAAATTTTCACATGTCGCTTTGAACTGTGATTCATTTCCATGAGATGCAGCATATATTATTATTATTACGTCATTACAACTGGAAAACGTTGCTCGGCGCTACTTTGCCAAATTTTTTTTGTCCTTTTTCGGTTGATTTATTAAAACGTAAACGAAATCAAGAACATATGAATTGTTTGGGTAGAATTAAAATAAAGCACATAACTTAAAGATTTATTAAACCTATTTATCTATTCGGAAACTGAACCTAAAGGAGTTTGAGTCATTTTTTCTAAGTTTTAAGACTTAGTATTAAATTAGTTTAAAGATTGTTTTTAATTTAAAGGCCAAAACGTAAGACGTATTTTAGAACGAATAGGAACCACAAATTTCCCAAGTTTAAAAGTAACTCGCGGCAAGTTAGAAATATAAGTCAGTTGCTTTTTAGGTGGTAAAGTTGAAGTATTTTCCCTGTCCTACAAAAAAATCAAGGCAGGGCGAAAGTATTCGACATTTGATTCAAAGTAAAAAAAATTCTTCAAGATCAAACACTGAAACTGCTCTATTTTCTTGTCTTTAAGTTTACCTCAAGTTAAATCCTCATACTTATGGTCTTGCACAACCTAACCCTCAGTTCTATGATGTTAAGTGATGACTGGCCGTAATGTCACTGATATATATATACAGTCGAGAAATCTCTGCGAGAAATGTTAATCTCTTCGTCGAGGCTGGTGAATCCCCTCTCAAATCATGCTCGCTTTGGTCTCGGTAATTCCCGATTCGATTTTAATTGCGATAAAACGGTCGTCGGGCTAATTGGAAATGTGAGCGGCTTTCTGGGTATGTTTGAAGTGCAACAAACAAGANAATGCAACATATTCGACTACCTTTTCTGGGTTGTTTCTCTGCGCAAGAAATTTTCACATGTCGCTTTGAACTGTGATTCATTTCCATGAGATGCAGCATATATTATTATTATTACGTCATTACAACTGGAAAACGTTGCTCGGCGCTACTTTGCCAAATTTTTTTTGTCCTTTTTCGGTTGATTTATTAAAACGTGAACGAAATCAAGAACACATAAATTGGTTGGGTAAAATTAAAATAAAGCACATAACTTAAAGATTTGTTAAACCTTTTTATCTATTCGGAAACTAAACCTAAAGGAGATTGAGTCTTTTTTTTTTCTAAGTTTTGTGACTTAGTATTAAATTAGTTTAAAGATTGTTTTTAATTTAAAGGCCCAAACGTAAGACGTATTTTAGAACGAATAAGAACCACAAATTTCACAAGTTTAAAAGTAACTCGCGGCAAGTTAGAAATATAAGTCAGTTGCTTTTTAGGTGGTAAAGTTGAAGTATTTTTCCTGTCCTACAAAAAAATCAAGGCAGGGCGAAAGTATTCGACATTTGATTCAAAGTAAAAAAAATTCTTCAAGACCAAACACTGAAACTGCTCTATTTTCTTGTTCAAGTTTATCTGAAGTTAAATCCTCATACTNATCATTTACAGGAGAGCGGTACTATACTTAGCGTGTAGAAAAACCAGGGCTTGTCGAATGATGTTGACATGACAAGGCATGTGCTGGTGCAATTAAGCTGCGACGCGTTCTGTAAACGATTGCCGGGGGCGATTTAGGCGGGAATTCCCATGTATGCGCTGGGTTCGGTGCCCTGTTATTGCCATATGACACAGCTAATATACAGCACAGAAGGTAGAAGCATTAAATTTTAAATACAGTTGACTGAAGGATCATTGCGATATTAAAATCCAATAATTACCACAAACAAGTCACTCGGTATCTGACAAAGGTCAAAATAATTTCCCAGGCAATATGTGTATGATTGGTTTTATGACGCATCACACTTTTCAGATGTGAGGCAACGGACAGACTTCTTTAAATTTCCAATGCCGCGAGCGTACGTCGCAGTTAAAAAAAGGAAAAGCTCGCCTGGCATTTCAGCACCGCGCGCACCACTATGATGTAGTAAAGCCTCAAAAATAGTGTGTCCGCTCTTTGTCAACATTTGGGACAAACTTAAAGCAACTTTTTCTCTGGTGAAAATGATAAAACAATAACAGGTAGATTATGCACGGCAGTGGGGCATTATTGTCCATACGCAGAACCGCTTGTATAACCGAGAATTCGAGCCGACGTTTTTAATGCGGGTTTCACACCATTTCCTAATTTTGTTTAGTAAGTTTTTTGGACATTTTTACCTTTTTGTTGTCCAACTTTTACGTGATAACAGCGTATTTTTCAAACAAAAATTGGACATTATAATTGCCACAAACTCCAGAAAACTACAGAAACTCACACAATTGATGCTTTGATGGACTAGGCTATATACAAGTGCAAAATGAAAATAGTTACACAATTTCATTGTCATCATATAAATATCAAATAACAACCATTTTGCTGCAGAATGTAAATTGTTGTGTTTTTGTTACAAAAAAATACCATCTGCCAGGAATATTTCACAAAGGTTTTTGTGGTAACACGAAACAATTACGATCTATCAATTTTGCAAATTTGTTTTTCAAACAGGCCCGGCTTACAACTTTTCAGTAGTTTAACGTGGTAAAACAGGCAATTTAATGCAGCAAGGCCTTAAAACATCAAACACGCTTGCTTACAATCCTGTTTTTACATTTAAATGTGTGAGTTTGGTAAATCGCAGGGTACATAGCGTTGTTAACGATCACCTTCTGCTGAGTATTTATGCAAATTGGCTTTTTATAAATACAACTCGGCAGCTGTTATACTTAGGGGAGGTATTTGCAGATTTTTTAAAAATAGCCAGAAAATTGGTACTGACAGTTACGAAAAAGTAACACTAAAATTTGTTAGATTTTCCCTTCCCACACAACAAAAGTAGGACAGGCTTCCTCAAGTCTAAAAATTTGGATCCATACAAACTGATTCGCATTCACGTCGGCCTGCAAGTTTGCCAAAATAAGATGACGTTTTTTGCAGACTTTTCAACTGACATTTAAAGTTTTCAACTGACATTTCATTTCCTCTAGCATTTATCGTTTTACGTCATTGTCTTATCTTTCTTCGGACAATGTTTGTAAGCAACCAAGATATTTGTAGCAAGTGTTTCACTTTTCAAAAGGTTTGCAGTGATGAAGCAAACTTCTTTACTTGTAGTTTGTCCAAACACCAGCTTAACTTAAAATGCGTCAACCGTCGTTTAAAAAGCGATTTTGAAACGAGTATTTCGGTGTTTCAGTTCAGTTGTTTGTTTTAAAGACCTTCGTCACGCCTAGTCGCAATGTGCTCGCTCAAATCCGTTCTTTGCTTAAACCTAGGACATATAGGTACAAGAAAGGGTCTTTTGCGACTGGTCAGCATGCTTTGTATGAGGATTTTCTGTGTTGCGATGTTGGGTTTAGCGAATATTAACCCCACATTTGGACATGAACAAGGCTCAACCCAAACCTGTCGTGTTTCGGCGGTTTGTGAAAACCCGCCAGCTGTCGAATGGAAGGAAATAAATATGGGTGGACTAAAAGGCGACAAAGGCTTTCCTGGAAAAAAGGTGATTACAATCGTAACAAATAAATTTCATGCAGCTTGAAAGGTTTTTTCTGTCAAGCCAGCTCATGTAAGATTCTTGGTAGCACCGTGTACTAATTGTAGGTTTATATCACATCAGAAAAGTTAGTATAAAACCTTTACAGCGATGCATTGGTTGCACTAAACCAAAGTGGCAAACAAACATTTGGCAGAAAACTCAAGCAAAGCAGGCAGCTATGCGGCAATCTCATACTTTAAGCCGTTTATGAAACTCACCAACACCAACCATAGGCACATTTTATCCTGCATTTATTTGCTCATAAACATTGTATCGGTAAAAAAGTTTCAAAACTGTTTACTTCCTTAGTGTAGTTTATTGACTTAGGTCCTTTTTGCAAAGGGACCAACCGGACCTGTGGGGCCAAGTGGTGCGAAAGGAGATAAAGGGGAACCTGGCAGACAACCCAACGAAAATCCTGAAGTTGAAAGTATTGCCAGAATTGCCGAAAACGTTTTTTGTTTCGCAAAAAAATCGTTTTAATGCAAACATTTAATGTCTTAAATGGGTTGGTTGCCTTGCAAGCCACGTTCAGTTAAATA
>QXVZ01027735.1:0-21303 GCA_008931825.1 Phallusia fumigata
TGTGGTCGCCTGTCTCTACCCGTCATAGCTAGGACTATTTAAGCCGAAATGCTTGGTAAAAATTTGTCTATTTCTAACGTGTATGGTGAGATGACCTACAATCCTTACATATAGTTTTGGTCCTTGTTTTCACTTCAACGAATCTTTTGCTGTTTGTATGAACAAAATGGCAAGATGTCAGTGTTTTGTCGAAAAAGGCGTAATTAGTATCGTTGCTTTTACTAGGGGTCTAAAGCGTTGAACACTTCAGGCAGCGAGGAAGAACTTAGGGAAAAGGAAAGCGCAAAACAACAAAGAGCCGCGATGAGAGCTACACTGGTTGACGCGGTTGTATCTCGAATTAATTCTGATAGTGATCTAGATGGTAATTATTTACACATTACGTTAAGTGTTCCAGTTCAAACAACCTACAAAGTCGGTTGCGAAACTTACTTTTTTGCAGGAATTCAACAATCTTGTAGCGCCATTAGCGACCTGACCTACGTTTCAGAGGAAACCGATGTTGAAACACAAAGAAAGGCTGCTGCGGCACTTGCTGAGCGTGCCAAATCCATCATGAGGTGAGTGTAAATGTTTATGACTGCAAAGTTAGTAGTCACTCTTTTTACGGTAATACGATATTTTGAAAACTGTATTGTATGCATTTTTAAATGAATACTTTTTAACAGCCTTTCGAGTATCAAACCGTCTGAAGACATAAAGGAAACAGCGGCAGTCATGGTTGACGGAATTGACAACATATTAAAAGCCTCGAGAAACCAATTAGTGTCAAATCTTCAGCTTTCCTCTTCCAGCGACAGTTTGGTCCGAGTCCCAGTATTCACCAAAACCCAAAGCTCAAACATATCTCCTAAAGCTGTAATAAACGTGGAAGAAGCCTTTTTATCACCCGAGGAGCGATTAGAGCGAAGAAGTGTACAAGAAAAACAAGCTAACGAGGTGTACGAGAAACGAAGACAACAGGTGAATATTTTGATTTTGTTGTGACCATTGCGGTTGTTTCAACAAATACTATGCAGAGTCGAATAGTCGGCAACCAGGCTGTGAAGTCCATGTCTACTCTGTCAAGTGCGGTGCTGCAACGCATGATACCTGGTGAGCCAAGCGTAGATTTGAGTTCCAGAGGATTCGATCTTCGCTCAGCGAAGACCACTTCTGCTGACTTTTGTCACCAAGCTTCAAACACTGGGTCACAAACGCAAGGTTACAATGCCAGCATAAAAACATTTTTTGACAAGCAACAAGTAAAACGATTGTTTTTTACAGGTACTTCTCAATCTCGCTCAACGAGAGGTCGTATTAGCCTTAATCAGTGTGGCGATACCGGTTCATCATCTGAGGAAACCGTCGACACTGAGGTTAGTTTTTTCTGTCACTGCTTTCCAAAGTACAGTAATCGCTTTTGGATCGTGTTAATATTTTGTACTTTTACCATTGTTATGTGGAAATATTGCAATGCTGTGAGGTTTCTTCCGATTATGAGTGTGCTGAGAATAAATGCTGCTACTGCATCAACTGCAGCTCGGTGTTTATATTGCGGCTGTGAGCAACTTCATATCACTTTTGTTATAAACGCAGTTGCTTACTCTTGAGCAAAATCCATTTATATGGGATGACAGCGCAGACAACGTAAGGTCATCAGTTGTGAGTTTGACCATAAAAACCTCGAACGGATCGAATCCCTTTCAGAACACTAGCAAGTAAATTATTACATGTGTATTCTCCATTAAAAGAAAAAATATTTAATTGTTTGTTAAATGTCTAGTGTCTACCGCCTGGAACTGCCTGTAAACCCAAGCTTGTCGTCAGTGCCTCCACAGTCGTTTAATTTCACACCTTCGGGAATCGACGGAATGTCTTACCATGAATTTATATCAGCCACGACCGATGACGTAATTTTTTTGACAATTCTTCCCCAAAATGTGACGGAACAAATTCGCCTGCGAGTGTATTTTTTGATTACCGACAAGTACGTTTAACTTTTAATGTCTCATGCCTTTTAAATTTTGAATTTAAATATTTTCCTGATATGGACAGATACGATACATTTCCTTCAACGGAAAACAACACGTTTGTTATTGAGCTCCCTGATCCTGTAGACATAGATAATCCATATCGGATTCGGTTTAACGGATCAGAACTACAGGAAAAGTCGCGATACGTACTTGGAATTCACGAAATTGGTTAGTGACAGTTTTAGGTTTACTTTTTAAATAAATATGTTATGTGAATATCGTATGACAATAAACTTGCACTAATATGTGGTTAAAACATTCTTAGTTAAGATTTTGTTATGCTTTAGCAACAACACTCGTTTTAGCAATTTTGGGTAATCAGGTAACAGATGATTAAAAAAATGTTTTTACAATTGCAAACCAATAATGTTTTCTTGACAAAAGTGTATAACATCCTAATTTGTTTTATGGGAGTGGTGGATTAAACCACATCAACCAGATATTTATATTGAAAGCGTAATCGAAACACAAATCAGTGCCTTATGCAATACAAGTCTTTTCAGAGGGTTAAACGATATAATTGTGTATGTATACACAGATGATATTGGAAATGTGACTCGCGAAGAAAACATGACGTTATCAACTTACCTTTTAACTACAGTGGTGACCTCGTGCCGTTTTTGGAATGAAACCACCGAAAAATGGGAAACTACTGGTCAGCGACGAACGCTGTGATCAGGCAAATAACTCATAAATCGTAGTTTGTTTTACTTTGTAGGATGCGAACTTAGTTCTGAAACGAATTCTCAAGTTGTTATATGTTTGTGTAATCACCTAACATCTTTTGGGGCTGGATTTCTTGTCGCTCCGAATCCAATAGATTTTTCGAAGTTGGCGGATAAACTAAAGGTACAGCATATCTAACCTCCATCTATTACACACGTCCACTGAAACTCTGAATCATTTTTTTAAAGAACCTCAAAGACAATTTGGCTGTTTTACTGACGTTGGTGATTTTGCTTGTCTTGTATATCGCTGGATTGCTAGTATGTCGAAGACAAGACAAGAAAGACGTCAAAAAGGTTAGGCACAATTATTGTATTTGGCTTCATAAAGTTTTCACATCATCGAGAAATATTAGCAATAACACTACGGAAGTGTTATTTTTGTAGTTACACCTTTGTCGAATTCAGAAACGTAAAATTGAATAAAATATATACATGCAAACACTTTTCAATCGAGTTCAGACTATATTAAACAGTATTTGCTAAATGTAACTGCTTTCAGTGGTCTATATCTCTACTAAAAGACAACAGACTCAGCGGGGACTTTTTCTACCAAATCACTGTTAAAACCGGATGGAACAGAAACGCTGACACAACCAGCCGAGTTCATTTTGTATTAAGCGGTGAAAACGCGGACACAGGAATACGAACCCTTGCCGATTCTGAAGAAACAGTAAGCATTGGAAATAGAACTGTACATCTATGTATACTTTTGAAGGTTTCAGATGTTTCAATTTATTGCAATTTGTTTAGGGTGTTTAAGGATAAAAGGGTTACGTTTTCGCCCTAACTTTACATATCTTTGTTTTTTTGTTAAGTTTTGTTCAATTTAGTTATTAGAAGATTGCATCATAATCACCATGTAACCTTACTTAATCGCTATGGGCTTGTGTTTCGTACTGACTGCCACCAACATGGCACAAACACCCTAAATAATAAAACAAAATTTTTAAACACTACTGCAAAACTTGACGGTATAATAATTATGAGCACATGTACAAAACATTGTCTACTGATAACTATTTTTTATAAACGCAACGTCAGTTACAACAAGCGTAACTATCTATCAAAGCAAAGTCTTCTATAGAATTATGTTTTCAGCTGTTCTGAAGGTTTATGAGAAAAACAATGATTCCAAAAATACCGCTTTTGTATTCTTTGGTAATAAAGGTTTATTTNACCAACACATTTTTAAAACGTGACCTAATTCGTAAACTATGCAACTTACAAAAGGGCTCTGTTAGGCTTGCTTAAAAAACACTGTTTAATTTTTTTGCAACTTTAGCCGTCCGTTTGCGCTTTATATTTTATGGGAAACTTTGAATAAGTCACTGTTCAATTTAACCCCGAGGTATTGTACCACAAAATGTAAAATTGAATAAAATATATACATGCAAACACTTTTCAATCGAGTTCAGACTATATTAAACAGTATTTGCTAAATGTAACTGCTTTCAGTGGTCTATATCTCTACTAAAAGACAACAGACTCAACGGGGACTTTTTCTACCAAATCACGGTTAAAACCGGATGGAACAGAAACGCTGACACAACCAGCCGAGTTCATTTTGTGTTAAGCGGTGAAAACGCGGACACAGGAATACGAACCCTTGCCGATTCTGAAGAAACAGTAAGCATTGGAAATAAAACTGTACATCTATGTATACTTTTGAAGGTTTCAGATGTTTCAATTTATTGCAATTTGTTTAGGGTGTTTAAGGATAAAAGGGTTACGTTTTCGCCCTAACTTTACATATCTTTGTTTTTTTGTTAAGTTTTGTTCAATTTAGTTATTAGAAGATTGCATCATAATCACCATGTAACCTTACTTAATCGCTATGGGCATGTGTTTCGTACTGACGACCACCAACATGGCACAAACACCCTAAATAATCAAACATAATTTTTAAACACAACTGCAAAACTTGACGGTATAATAATTATAAGCACATGTACAAAACATTGTCTACTGATAACTATTTTTTATAAACGCAACGTCAGTTACAACAAGCGTAATTATCTATCAAAGCAAAGTCCTCTACAGAAGTTATGTTTTCAGCTGTTCTGAAAGTTTATGAGAAAAACAATGATTCCAAAAATACCCCTTTTGTATTCTTTGGTAATAAAGGTTTATTTTTTAAGAAATTTGAACGCGGAAGTGTACGAAAATTTTTATTAAATTCTGATCGTTCCCTTGGAAACTTAAGTTGGATTAAAATATGGCACGACAATTCAGGACAAAACTCACTCGGTTCGTGGTATCTTGATCATTTGGTGGTAACCGATCTCCAATCAAACAAAAGGTAAAACTGATTGGAAACTCCTCAAATTGTTAAAAAAGATATGGCTAAATTATTTACAGATTTTTATGTCTAAATTTTCCAGGAATTATTTTATATGCAACGATTGGTTAGCTGTGGACGAGTCAGATGGAAGGGTCGAACGAGTAATACCTGTAGCTGGGGATCAACAAATTGGAAGCTTTCGTCATTTGTTTACCTCCTCAACCAAACGCGACTTCAGCGATGGACATCTATGGTTTTCATGTTGGTGTTAACATCGAATTATTTCGAAATTTTGTTGTTAGATTTGTTCACTTTTAATTGATATCTATTATCTATGACTCCATTCATTTACTCACAGTGTTTTCCCGTCCAACAAAAAGTAACTTCACAAGAGTTCAGCGTCTTTCTTGTGCATTCACATTGCTCCTTTCGACGATGCTGACCAGTGCAATGTTTTACGGAAAAGACAATGATGATAGTGGTCAACAAGGGAGGATTGACATCGGTCTGTTATGCAAAATACCCCGCTTAAACTGAACTAACGTTATGTTAACAGTTGATATCTTTTGTACTCAGGTCCAATATCACTCTCTGTGCAACAACTTTTAATTAGCGTACAGGCGTCGCTTATTGTTTTGCCTATTAACATCTTACTGGTTCAGGTAGCCTGTGTATCAGATGCATGTTGGTATGGATTTCTCTTCTTAATATTTTTCTCATGCAGATGTTTCGTCGAATCAGACAAAAAGACAGCGACGTGCATATCGGGAAATCTGTCGGGTCGTTACTAAAGAATTCAACTCTCGACAACTTAAAGGAAAACGAAGCAAATGAAAATGAGAATAAAAACGATACTAGCAGTAGCAAAAAGCGGTTAATTTGTTTTCCCTTTAACTATATTTTACGATAAGTTTTTAAATATTGGGTAATTAGCGTAGATTTAGAAAGATTGGCTTGTTCAGTATATTATTTTATTAGACAGACATGGACTTAAAAACGGCTAAAAATAGATTTGTGTGCTTCTTACTAATTTTATTTGTAACAGTACTTAAAACAAAAAATGTTTTTAGAACTTTGCCTTACTGGTTTGTTTACATTATTTGGTCGATGATGTTCGTTGTGGCTGCCGTCAGTGCTTCGTTTGTGTTTATCTATAGCATTGAATGGGGTCCTCAAAAATCCAATGACTGGCTTCTCTCTATTTGCCTTTCATTTACCCAATCAATATTCGTAGTGCAACCAGCTAAGGTAAGTGTACTTAGCATTGTTTCAGCGTATTTAAAACTGTTTTTATTACCTTTCTTTTTAGCGTGATGTAAAAAAATATTGTACATTTTTCTGTTTTACTTATTTCCCCACAAACGAGGTCTTAAATAAGGCAATTAAATAAGGTTTTCGAAACCAAAATTGTTCCCACTACACATTCCTATAAGCAGCAAACTGAGTCAATTGGTGCGGTGATAAAAAATCAGTAACTGATAAAGCGGAATTATAGTTTACCAGGTTTTGAATTTAGCAAATAGATCTATTAGATTTTCGATGTTAAAGCACAATCCTTGTGGCTAATTCTTTGTCTTACTGAAAAGTGTTTTCCGAATTTAAAATGCCCCGAACACTGCAATAAGGCTTCATGACCAAAGTCAAACTATTACCAATACAAATGAGTAAAATAGACGCAAACAGCTAACACAATCTTGCAGTCGCCAAGCATAGGATTTTAAAACAAAACAAATAATAGAGGCTGCAAATACATTACACAAATGGCTGATTAGAATAACAGAAAAAATACCAAAGGCAAATGTGGAAGCAACACAACGACAAAACAAAGATAAATCGTTACAAATTTGCTTCATTAAACAAAGGGGTCGATTGGTCAGGATCGACATTTTCAACTTATTTACAGTCGGCGAAAGGAAAACTAGGAACGATACGGGAGCAAAACTACGTGCATTTATTTAAAGGTGGTCATAGGTGCCGTAGTTGTATCTTTCCTTATCAACCGTTTCGCCGTCGAAAAAGCTGAAGCAATGGTGGAAGAAGACCAACAAATTGATATTGATATGAATGATTTAAAGCAGAAAGAGGAAGAATGGCTCATGCAGTCGCCATCGGACGATTATTATGGTAAAATTTTTAGCTGTGAAACACTATAGACAGGATGATATGACCTTGTTGTGTGTGTAACAGGACAAGTCACTGAAAATCGCGCTCCCAGTCCAGAAGAACTTGAAGAAGCGCGAATACAAAGGAAGCACCATAAGCGTATGATTGAAACAATGCATGACATTGGAAGTTACATGCTTTACGTCATACTATTGCTTATCGCAACAAATGTCGCAAAAGATCCACATTCATTTTTGATGCACGATTCAATTTCAGAGATATTTCTCGAAGCAGATCCAGTATTTGAGGAGGTAAATGCAATTAAACAATTGCTCAATGAGTTTTTATACCTTTATTATGTGGCGTTAGGTTAGAACTATTGAAAATTTTTGGGAATGGAGCGATGCTGTACTGGTGGAAGGCCTTCACGCAGGCAACTGGTATAATGGAAGAAGAGTGACATGGATGGAAACAAGGTTTTTAAGCAATCGTGAAACATTTGTCATTGGTCCAGCTAGAATCAGACAAGTTCGTTTACGGCAAGGTAATTAAAAAATTGTTAAATTCAACAAACTTACTTGGCAACGTTTGCCATATTTTACAGGAGATTGTGTAGTAAATCGCACTATCACTACTTCTACGAAGGACTGCTTAGAAGGGTATGACATTGTCAACCAAGAAACCGAATCATTTTCAGAAGGATGGGTATCACGAACAAATAAAGAAAGTGCGGCAGAACCCTGGAAATTTCAAAATTTTTTGTATGTGTTTGTACCTGCACGACAACAACTTGATTACACCTTGTGCCATTTTGTTTTGAAGAAAACTTGGTGGATTTCCATATAGCGGACTGATGAAATGGTACGACGGCGGCGGTTACTCTGCGACACTGGGTAATACTGCGCACGGTAGCAGATCAATTCTTCACAAGTTAAAGAATAAAAACTGGGTTGACCGAAACACCGCCGCAATCTTCGTCGAATTTACGGTACTAATCAGCCTAAATCATTCAAACAAATTTGAAAGTTTATTCCAACAAAAATACACTTTTAAGCCCTATCCGCAACAGTTTACATGATTTTTGACCGTGTCGTTTAAAAGGTTTACAACGCCAACATTAACCTGTTTGCATCTTGTATCTTCCTCTTCGAACGATCGGAAAACGGGGCGTTTTTTGGCTACCCTTCCATTACACCTATTCGACTGTACGAGTTTATTGACGGAAAAGGGACATTACTTATAGTAATATACGTAATCTTTGCTCTTTACCACGTCTACAAATTGTACAAGGTAAGCAGGATCATGCTTTTGAGTTGATGGTAATATGTCCTTCTGACAAAACTGACATAATTTTAATTTAAATTTTTCCATTTTAAGCCTAAAATATATTTTCCAGATGTTTAAACCAAATTCAATTAACTCTGTATATTTGGTTGTCAGATATTTTCACTCTTTCAAACAATCAAGAAAAAGTTTTTTCATTCATTTTGGAATGTGGTAGACCTTGTAAGTTCCCTGTTATCTATCTGCGCTATTACAATGTATGCTGTGCGCACGATTAACGTCAATTCGACTCTCGAGAAGCTAACCAATGATGTTGATAAAGGTAATGTGATTTTGCAGTGATTTAACTTTAACATTTTTGGAACTTGCAAACTGCATGTGGGGCGAAATAATGCTATGTTTTTACTACTAGCTTTCCAAGCGTGGTTATAGGTATATATTTTTACAAGTTGATATTTGCACTGTATGATTGCTTTTGTTTCCAGAAACATTTGTCAACTTCCAGTACATCACGCTTTGCAACGACCTGTTTCGATATTTTATGGCCTTCATACTGTTTTTGGCGACAACAAAGTTCAACCAGCTTCTGGCTTTTAATCGACGAATCCGACTTCTGGCTTACACGCTTCGCTGTGCAGCAAAACCGATCGCTTACTTCATGGCGATGTTCAGCATCTACTTTGCAGCTTTCCTTTTCCTTGCAAACATTTGGTTCGAGCAGAAGCTTTACCCTTACAGCACGCTTTACCTGACCGTGAGCACAAATTTGTCAGTTTAAAACAAATAAGTAAATATTTATCCGGTTCCTCTTTTACCAGGCAGAGGAAATGATGTCCATGCTGCTCGGTCGATTTGACTTCACAGAACTGGAAATAGCCGATCGATTTCTGGGTCCAATCTTTTTCATTACTTTTGCAGGGCTTTGCACGATCCTCCTTATAAATATGTTTGTTGTAATACTGGATGAGAGCATCAAAGCGGTAAGAAATAAAATTTGCCGCACGTAATTGCAAAGATTAATTGGGTTGTTTTACAGACATGTTCGTTTGACATAACATAATTGATACAGACTACCATAATTTGCTTAATATTTAGAAGATACTTCTTTAAAATAGGCCTAGTTTTAAATTTTAAATTATGTTTGTTGAACTGTAGTATAAAAAATGTAACACACAACCATTATTAGCATGTGCGAAATGATAAAGCAAACATTCACTCCACGTTCTGTGTATGGTTTAGGCCAGGAAAGAAGTTGATGCAACGGATAACGAGTTTGAAATGGTTGAACATGTGATGAAGCAAATTGGTGCCACGTTTTACAACCTTGCACCGAAGTGGTTCATCAAAAACATGGGTACAACATTGGCATTATAAACACTCTACTATACATTAATAGTGTGTTTGAACCTTCGTTGCCTTGGTATCATAGATTTAGTTTCCCAGTATTTAACGAGCGACAAACGCGGGGATCAGGCGACAAACTTGGGAATTTAAAGGCAGCTGCCTTTATCGAATAAGAAACGTNATACTTCTTTAAAATAGGCCTAGTTTTAAATTTTAAATTATGTTTGTTGAACTGTAGTATAAAAAATGAAACACGCAACCATTATTAGCATGTGCGAAATGATAAAGCAAACATTCACTCCACGTTCTGTGTATGGTTTAGGCGAGGAAAGAAGTTGATGCAACGGATAACGAGTTTGAAATGGTTGAATATGTGATGAAGCAAGTTGGTGCCACGTTTTACAACCTTGCACCGAAGTGGTTCATCAAAAACATGGGTACAACATTGGCATTATAAGCACTCTACTATACATTAATAGTGTGTTTGAACCTTCGTTGCCTTGGTATCATAGATTTAGTTTGCCAGTATTTAACGAGCGACAAACGCGGGGATCAGGCGACAAACGTGGGAATTCAAAGGCAGCTGCCTTTATCGAATAAGAAACGTTAAAGAGCCTGGCGTTAATTTTATGGATGGGAGATATGTTTTAAAATTACAGGCCCTCAAAAAGTTATGACCAACGGGATTACTGACACTCCAATGGATACTCTAGAGAGGAGAGTGGATGCCCTGACGCAAATTGTGACAAACATGGAAATTGAATTCTATTCTCAAACCTCAGTTGAAGAGTTGGAATCGGAATTTGAAGCTGCCAGAAATGAACCCGATGATCCCATTTACGAAGAACTGTTTTACTAACATTTCTTGACGTAATCATTTTTGTACTATAAAACAAACTTTTGACATTGTGGTGTTTTGTTAAAAATACAATTTTACATATCACATACAAGAAGTATGATGTAATACATCTTGCGTCTATAACGGTTTTTGCAAAAACCAGTTTAAATAACCTAGGAATCGTAACTCAACAAATGCCAAGAACTTTTAACACGGGGTGCTGCTAAAATAAAGTTTGAACGAAGTATTGATAGGGGTGTTACTAAACAGGTTGTTAAGTTTTATGTTTGAAGTGCAGAAGAGGTAGAGGCAAAGCATTAGGACAAAAGGCTGATTCACACCAGATGCGTCTACCGGTTTCGGTACGATTTTTGATCCCGCGACAAGCAGCGGAGCATTTAAACCAGCCGCGACCAACGTTTATCTATCAGACACGACCAAAGTGTTTTATGTTGGTGTAAGTGCCCCGCTGCTTGCCGCGAGATCAAAAAAACGTACCGCAAACCGGTAGACTCATCTGGTGTGAATCAGCCTAAACACACAAGACGTATTTTTACTCCAAAATGCCTTTGCTCACTGGGTTAAACAGACAAAGCTAGCCTGCTATCCTTTTCACAAACAAGTTGTTATTTCCTAACGTTTAAAGCCTGATGGATTATCAGCAAAAATTTCGCTAGGATAGTCTTTATCAAAGGCTGGTTGCTTGTGTTTCTCGTGTCGCAAGTGAACTGACCTATTTCTCCCTTTGGTGAAAATCGCTTGCTTGTACCCAATCTCGCCACAGTATGGACAAAAGTTAACTGTTGCCTATAATAAGTCACGTAAAATTCGAACCAAATGTTGGGATGTTCGATACGTTTTAGACCGTTTGTCATTGTAGGCATCCGCAATAACCAATTGCTTTGCAGCTTTTTTAGAGCAATAATCCGATGTGCACACATCAGTGGTGTATTTGTTGTGTTTCTGTGGTCACGTTTGCAAAATAAATAACTAACCACGTTTTACTTCTCTTATATTATTTGTGTCAGGTTTGTAAAGTACACAGTCGTACAACGTGTACACTAAAAACTCTCAACAAAAATGCTATTTTTTAAAGCGACAAGCATGATTAATCAAACGTTTCGGTAAGACCTCATGCAATCATCCAGTGATATGTATGTCGCTTAAAAATGTATATGGGCTAGCATGTTTTTGATAAGAGTTATGAACAGATCTGTTAAGTGTTCTACAATGTCTATATGTTCCTGCACAGAGCTCGATAGCCAACGTGTAAACATTCAAAGGCTTTTAGCGATCGGATGTTTTGAACAAATTATCTAAATATTCTTGTTCTACACAGGGCATTACGATCTTACAAAACATTAAAGCAAGATTAGCCAACGACCACCAGTCGATCTAATGAAAGGCGTTGCTTCATGGCTTTATAAACGGACATTTAGAGTTAGTTTACACTTAGAGTTATCGCAAAACATGCGTCAGAGGCAGCAGGTTTGTTGTCAGCTCAGCATTTACACGGGCACTGGGGGTAATAAACATGATGTCCAACATGATAAACTTATTGATGACATGTCTTGTGGCGTATATAAATCGGCGTGTCTCTAAAACTTGTCCAAACTAAAGGTTTTAATTAAATCAGGTCGGTGGGTTTTGATAGAAGGTGGGTTTTGATTGCAACTGGGGTTGAAGGTTCTGTATTTACCGACTAAAAATCATCTACTTTTATGTAATCTTTTAGAAAAAATGTTAGTTCAGTCAGGAGTGTATAAAAACTGAAGCTGTTAAATAAACGCACATAAACAGTCAATGTTGTTTTGGCCAAGTTGAAAGCGATGACCCATACCATTTTTGACAAAAATAAGTATAGCCTACATGGGCTTTGCTAAGGCATCCATATTTTTTGTTCGTTTTAGTTCCAGGCTGTAACGTTTTCGGGCTCACCGCTACTTGGAGTTGCGTCGTTAGAACACGAGCGAATAAATATCTAGCACTTTAAAAAGTAGAGATGTTCGCCCCAAATCGTAAACGCATGTTTCAATAAACATCAAGCAGCGTTGTTGAGAAGGCAAAGGCTTTGTTTGATATGATTTAATATTTTGTGGCCGACAATTTGTTGATATGTTTCATCAAACTGTTACTTTTTTGTAGTTCAAAGTGTTCATAAAATTACACACCATGAACGCGAAGTTTATTCTACTTCTTGCCATCTCAGGATTATGTGGTGAGATTTCATATAAATAGTTTATTGGTGGTAAATAATGTTTAACGACATTTTGTTTGTTTCAGGAGCGTTTGGATGTGAAGGTATTTGAGATTATTTTTATACAACCATTGCTTTTCAATCATTCAACAAAACCTTTTACCATTTTCCTTACAGATGGAAATGATTGGTCCAAGGTATCAATTCAAGCGAATCGACGTAAGTTACACATGTGCTGGATTAAAGCTCCATTTTACAACTGATGTCTAAAAGTTGGTTTCAGAAATAAAAGCATGCTGCAGACTTTTATTGTTTAACGGTTTTCGGTGTCATCAATGCTTAGTTTACTAGTAAACACAGAAGGTCGAGGAACAACCAATACAATGTAGTTTTCCAGTTATGGGTCATTTCGGTCTTTACCAACTTTTCAGGTGCACTTTATCAATTCCCTTTCGCTGAAATTAGATATTAGCTTCTAATGTCCGAACCCTATACAGAACCTTTTCCAAGTTTCCTGTAAGTTTCCCGTTTGCTAAGTCCTGTAAGCTATTGGATTTCCTTCAATAAAATGCATAAAAAATATGACAAAATTTTGCACATTTGTTCTGTAGTAATCGAAACCAACATTAATTGGCAGATTCCTTGTGTTTGCTGGGACTGAAGAGTGGTTATATATCAAACGATGCAATCACATCATCTACGTATTACGGTCCATCAACCAACGACTTTCATCACAGTAGATACGGCAGACTTGATACACCGAACAGACCAGGACTACACTACGGCTCGTGGGTTGCCAACAAACGTTAGTCGGCAAAGTTTATTACAAGCAAATAAAACGACTGAACAATTCAGGGCATTGGCAGATCACTTGTCCAAACCGAAATACAGAAATACAAACCTACTACTAATTGCAAATACATTTCTGCATTGATGTTACTTACAAATACAAATGTTAGTTGTTTTACCAGGGATAGCTGGAGAATGGATTCAGGTTAACTTGGTACATGCTACAAGAATTACTGGTGTCATTACACAAGGAAGGAATCAGGCTGATCAATGGGTGACGAGATATACAATCCAATACATGCGGCCAAATGAGGATGAATGGAAAACTGTTAAAAATGCTAATAGTCAAACTGATGTAAGTCGCCAGTTAAAAAATGTTTTCGTGCATTTGTGTGTTCTTTAAAATTTACAGTGTGTGAGGCACAACTGTATAACTCATCTAATTTTCCTATACACGACTGACCTTGATTTTAAAACGAAGAAAAACACTAATATATATACTGTATCGAATAGTTCTTAAAATCGACAAGCTTTGTTCATCAAACGTTTCGCCCATAACTCATGCCATCATCAGTGATACAGTAAGGGTGGTCATTTTTTCGCACCTTGGTATCTCCACGTTTTCCCGCTAACGTGCATAAATACCTGCGTGTTTGGTGCAACCCTTGATATAGAGGAGTTATGAAAAGGTGTTCTGTATAGAAACACATCACTGAGAAGGCGTGCACTTGATACACTATGTTTGGTTGCAACTTTGTCCAATGTAAAACAATTCGCCTGCAATGAAACCAAACAAACAAGTGTTGTGTTACATAAACTATGGCAAATTTANTTCCAATTATGGGTCATTTCGGTCTTTACCAACGTTTTAGGTGCACTTTATCAATTCCCTTTCGCTGAAATTAGATATTAGCTTCTAATGTCCGAACCGCATACAGAACCTTTTCCATCTAATCAACATTTTAACACACCAAAGAACCCACGAGGTGACAAAATCAATAACGTGACCCTACCAAAATTCGTGAAGGCCCAATTAGATACTTGCTTTACGTGTGTTGTCGACATGGCTGTAAGTTTCCTGTTTGCAAAGTCCTGTAAGCTATTGGATTTCCTTCAATAAAATGCATAAAAAATATGACAAAATTTTGCACATTTGTTCTGTGGTAATCGAAACCAACATTAATTGGCAGATTCCTTGTGTTTGCTGGGACTGAAGAGTGGTTACATATCGGACGATGCAATCACGTCATCTACGTATTACGGTCCATCAACCAACGACTTTCATCACAGTAGATACGGCAGACTCGATACACCGAACAGACCAGGACTACACTACGGGTCATGGGTTTCCAACAAACGTTAGTCGGCAATGTTTTTAAAAAATGCAGGCAAACAAAACGACTGAACAATTTAGGGCATTGGCAGTCTAAAGTGGCAGATCACTTCCAAATGCACTCAACCGAAATACGGAAATAGAAACCTGAAAAGTCAGGGTTTGAACCCCGCAACCAACTACTATTTGCAAATACATTCCTGCATTGATGTTACTTACAAATACAAATGTTAGTTTTTTTTACCAGGGATAGCTGGAGAATGGATTCAGGTTAACTTGGTACATGCTACAAGAATTACTGGTGTCATTACACAGGGAAGGAATCAGGCTGATCAATGGGTGACGAGATATACAATCCAATACATGCGGCCAAATGAGGATGAATGGAAAACTGTTAAAAATGCTAATAGTCAAACTGATGTAAGTCGCCAGTTAAAAATTTTTTTCGTGCATTTGTGTGTTCTTTAAAATTTACAGTGTGTGAGGCACAGCTGTATAACTCATCTCATTTTCCTATACACGACTGACCTTCATTTTAAAACGAAGAAAAACACTAATATATATACTTTATCGAATAGTTCTTAAAATCGACAAGCTTCGTTCACCAAACGTTTCGCCCATAACTCATGCCATCATCAGTGATACAATAAGGGAGGTCGTTTTTCGCACCTTGGTATCTTCACGTTTTCGCACTAACGTGCATAAATACCTGCGTGTTTGGTGCAACCTTTGATATAGAGGAGTTATAAAAAGGTGTTCTGTGTAGAAACACATCACTGAGAAGGCGTGCTCTTGATAACTATGTTTGGTTGCAACTTTATCCAATGTAAAACAATTCGCCTGCAATGAAACCAAACAAACCAGTGTTGTGTTACATAAACTATGGCAAATTTACCTTTTCTTGTTTTAGACTTTCTACGGGAATAGCGATTCGGATACGAAAGTGACAAACATGTTTCATAAACCGATAGTTGCAGTGAAACTTCGTCTTGTGGCACAGCAGTGGAACAATTATATTTCGCTACGTCACGAGTACCTTACTTGCTAGGAGACAAAAGAAAACCTAGAAATCTTAAACAAAAATTAGTGTCTCGTGTAATTATTTTAACTTCAATTGTTTGTAAAATTGGAAATAAATTTCGAACAAATTGTGTCGCATAATTACAAAACAAGAACATTGAAATCATGTGGAATATGTTGGCAGCAAGCATGTACAACCAGTATGCTGAATTGCAGAAAACAGTTGGAAGTTTTGATCGGTTTGGAAATAACTTATTTCATCGCAGAAAGTCGAAACTGTTTGCTAAATGGAAAAAAATATCTTAATCCTTCATTGTCCCTTTTCTGCCAACAATTATGCTTTGTAAAAAAGCTGACAATAAAGCAACGACTCGGTTATGAGCCGAGATAGAAACAAGCTTTCGTCGGAAAGCTTGGGGCCCCTCCTGTCGATCCATGCTCCCCGGAAAAGATTATCCCCAGAGAGCGCCACACAGCGGCCAATTTTCCAGGGGGAATGTGCGTTTGTTTGGCGCGGGTCACTAAGTGTTGTTATCAATGAAGTGCCATGTTTACTCCGGGGTCGGAATGAAAAAGAAAATTGGTCGTGTAAACATAGCGCAAACTTAAACTGGTAAATTTTTGTTTATAAACTCTAAAATACTCCGAAATGGTGGAAAGCAAAAGCAAATATTTTTGTTACCCGCAATATAATTATACAAAGCTCGCACGGAGGGAAAAGTTTTTCTGATAAAGTTTTATTTTTTAAGTTAAGTTTTATTGTATCTGTATCGACCAAAAGAAGTGTTGCAAAGTTTTTCGAGGTCTCCGTCTGTTTCGAACTGACCTGAGAATTAGGAAGTGGCCTCTCGATTATAAGTTTGATAGATTTTCTGTTTCACTCAAGTGTATCAAAAGTGAACGCAGAGACTTTAAACAAAATACTTGGCATTTACAAATTGTATATAACCCATGTCCAAGTTAACAGCGCTTTTTTTCGAATTTGACGCAACGGTTACCACATTTATGTGACGGCCACATTCTTGCACAGTACAACAAAATCAAGCTTATTGTTTCTACATGATTATTGTTACCTCATTACTACACAAAATTAACTTTTGATGATCAGATAAAATAGAGACACTTTGATGACACCCAAAACGTACTCCAAACACGTTCCGGAATTTCATGTTTCATTCGAACAGTTTCGACGCTTTGTAATGTTTGTTTTTTACCTTTAGGGGGGGTGACCAAACAAACATACATAAATGTTTATGGGGCGCAAGTGGATTTTTATAAATTGAGTTAGCAGAGTTTAGTACAGTGCAGCCTAACATGACGTCGCACTATATTGGTATTTTAAAAAACGGACAAACTTAACAGGCCACACGCTGACCTTATTTTTCGTGTTCACACAACAGCTTTTGGTAGCAAAAAAATCAATCGTGTGTTCATAGTTTGCACAACATCCCAACCCACAACATCCTAACCAATTACTGCAGTTGCAACGTTGATTGCAATGATGCACGCGGCACAACGCATTAGCTGACCTACAACGTCGTTTTGTTTATGACTTGCAGAGTCGAATTGTGTTGTTTTTGTAACTTTATCAGAAGTTCCAAGTATTAATAGCAGTTTAACATCTGCNGCACGAAATGTGTACATGAAAAACTGTGCATCTATGGATATGCACGAAATGTACTGGTTAAAAAACGGAAATAGTAGGTGTCAAGTTAAGTCTTTTGTTTCCTTGGTCGGAAAACATTCCTTTGGTAAATAACAGTTTGCGTTTAATTGATCAAAAATATCTACGAAACGGTATTGTTAAGTACTGGTAGTTTAGTATTGTACCTTGTTTGAATATTCTGAATTTCCTCTTCCACCTTATGCGCTTCGGTGCTTCGCATCAGTAAGGTCACAGCTTTTCCGTGATTAAAAGTAATGTTGACGGCGTCATGGGAAGATTTCCTGTATATTTCTAGTGTATCAGAAGTACATGCCGACTTTAAACAAAATACTTGGGCATTTAAAAATTGTACATTAGCCATGTCTATTTTAACAGCGTGATTTTACGGATTTTACGCAACGTCTACTACATTTATGAGACGGCCCAATTTTTGGACTGCACAACAAAAAACTACCACACAAAAGTTTTTGCAATAAGATAAAGAAGAAACACTATATTTATGGCAGTATAGCGGTTTCTTCGATTTAGTAAATCAAATTTGAACACGAATGTTGGTAAATGTAAAAATTTGGCGATTTAAACATCTGTAAAAGCTCATGGCGAAAGAAAAATTGGAAAATCTACTTTAAACTTTTTAAAGGCATACACCAACGCTAAAGATAATTTTCAGCAGTGCCAAAAATTAGAATAAAATTTTAGCAAGCTATGCCGATACTGGACTATACCTCCATAGAGTAAAATAAATAGTAGCAATTCCAATTTGAAATATGTTAATTACATGTTAATTACACAAGGTTTGGACAAAGTAAAACATTAATGATATCATCAATTTAATTCCACGTTTTTCGGATTGCAAATAGATGAAACAAATTTAAGTCCACAAAATGTAAAAAGTCATGAAATTCTGGCAGTCTATTCGTACAACCGCCTTGTCAAAAACAGAAAGCAGCATTTGATACATCGTCGTCAAAACGCGTTCAAACAAAACCAGCTCAGGAAAATAGTTATACGCAGTAGTGTTTACGTTCCGGCATTTCATGGTTTGGTTCGAACAGTTGACGTTTTGTAATTTCGTTTTTATCTTTAAGGGTGTGGCCGAACAAACAATTAAACCTTCCAAGCGGCACGCCGTTTGTTACTGGATGACCGAAAAGTGGGAAAAGCTATCTCTAACTTGCCAAGTGCATTTTGCAATATGAAAAGTTGTGAAAAACATAAAAACTACAAGATCGTAACCATTATCGGCTGCTTCAAGCACACTTGTTTGCCACGCGGCTTTACCTTTTCAAGAGTGAAGTTCAGTTGTAAGTCTATCTGTACCTCTTTTGCTTTGAACTGCTTTAGGAGTCGTGTTAGTTTCGACCATATTTTATTTTACTCGGGTTACTTATCCACTCAACAACACATCACTCGGTATATGAATGTCGAGAAAACAACATCTGGGCTGGCGTTCCCTGTTATATGTATACATGGGCCTTTATAATCTTTTCAGTGTTTCCTAAAGCTATTTTGTAGATGTAAAAAGTGTGCCTGATGCTTGTGAAAATGTTTACTTTCATGACCTGCGGTTGTTTCAAGTAAATTTTAAATGAATGTTTTTTTCATGTGGCAAGTGAACGCTATCGGAAACAAAATGTTCACCTAAGCGAACAACCTTGATGGGGCGCAAATAGTTTTTTTTTGAAAATTGAGTTCATTTAAAAAAAAAACATTTTGACCACCACAGAGTTTAGTACGGTTCAGCCAACATGACGTACCACACTGCATTGGTATGTCAAGCAACGGACAAACTTAACAGGGCACTCCCTGACCTAATTTTTCGTGTTCACACAACAGCCTTTGGTAGCAAAAATCATGCATTCGTGATTTACAACCATGTACAACATCCTAACCTAGCGTTTACTGGAGTTGCAACGGTTGATTGCAACGATGCACCACGCGGCACAGTGCAATAGCTGACCTACAACGTCATTTTGTTCATGACTTGAAGAGTCGAATCGTGTTGTTGTGGTAGCTTTTGCCTCAGAAGTATAAATAGCAGTCTAGCATCTGTGCTTGGCATTATGCAAAAGTAGTTTGACTTATACNCTTCAACGTCATTTTGTTCATGACTTGAAGAGTCGAATCGTGTTGTTGTGGTAGCTTTTGCCTCAGAAGTATAAATAGCAGTCTAGCATCTGTGCTTGGGATTATGCAAAAGTAGTTTGACTTATACGACGTTAATGTAGTGCAGTTGAAAATGTTCTACACTCGGGAATTCCATCTCGTAGTCTAACGTGATTTGTCTTGTGCAAATAGCCTGACACAAAACATGATTTGGACGCGTTTGATCATTGCCATGTTACAGCGGTTTGGAAATTAGCTACTACTACTCGTTTTACACCATTGGGGCATGAAATTGAAATGATGCGTACTGGTAAAAAGAATACAAATGTAAAAACATATAGTAAACCAGGGCAAATTACCAGCAATATCCGGCGTTCAAATTTCGTGCTTGAAAAAGATCAAGGTTTCATATTAAAAAAAGATCAAGGCTTTACGGGTTTTAGATGGACACGCTGAGATTGGATTAAGCTTACAGTATGTGTGTTTTAAGTAAAACGTACTATAAATGCGTAATTGCTACATAAAAAGCGCAACTTATCAATATTAAATTACGATATGCAGCATACCAGAGAAATTTATCATTTTTCCTTGGTGAATCGGTCTCAGCTTGTTCCCAATAGTTGGGATAAACCGCAGTCTGTGTGGAACGCACAGCCACAAAAATATTTGTGCAGGACTGACATCACGCAAGACAAAATCCCAAGCATTTCCTTGAAATACACAGGCACTGACGCAGCAGTTAAACAACATGATTGATAACGCTAGTGACAGTTTTTTGGCAGTTTAAATTCGAGTCCCTGTTTTATAAGTCAAAGAAGAAAGCGATATAAATACGGTGGAAACGTAATAATTGAATAATATATGCAGTGTAAAGCCTTGTGACAAATACAAATCCATAGCGGTTTAACGCTCGTCGAAAATGAAAACTTTCTAACATTGTAACGCATGAGTGATTTTGACATTTAGCAAGTTTTGTGCTACCTGATTTTTAAACAGCAAAGCTATCATGACGACTATCAAACCGTCATGATAACCTAAAGACTTACACAGTTCATTCAAAAGAAAACGGGTAATTGGAAAACGTGTAATATGTAATGCGACACAAGTTTCCATATTTTTGTAAATGCAAAAGAATGTGTTTTGAGAGGTAATGCATTGGAATTCCGCAACAAAAAAGCTCCTGCCTGAAATGTCTGCTGTTACATATATTCGTATTTTCTCATTAGTTTATGTTTTGATTTCGTCCACGTTTTTTATGATGCAAACTAAACTTGTATGTACGATTTGTGAAGTGAAACAATCATAGCTTCACATGTCTGTAGTTTTAATTGGGCGTTTTGCGCCAATAGCAGGAAAAAAAACAAACCTATGACCAGACAATGCAAAATGTATTGATATCTGGACAAACACGTTTAACCGTCTTGTCACAAAACGGAAGCATTTGATACATGGTCGTAAAAAACGTGTTCTAAGCAGAACCACTTCAGGAAATACGTTATGCACCGAACTTTTTACTGGTATTTCGAATTAGATTTAAACAGTCAGAGCAAGAAAATGAAATAACGTTTTTTTTTGTGAGGTTTAAAGGAAAAATGGATG